>OX103976.1:2795489-2826890 GCA_944470395.2 Schistosoma turkestanicum | reverse complement strand
ATACGCGTACAAATTGCACTTATTGGAACCATTTGAACCGCTACGGTAAAAATCCGTTTATAACCTTCTCATTTAGCACGAGCTTAGCTTACCCGAATGGCTTAAATTGTCGTCCTCCGAATGGAAGATCTGAGGTGGTCCTCGCCTAGCATCTGCTAACGGACGCAGTAATGTTGGGCAGTTTGGAACAAATTGTCCTTAGTTGCAGATTATCTCGAGAAATCATCGTAATTTAATGTGTGGTTCGGGAAACGGGCAGTGATTTCTTTCTGAATTCCCATTTCTCAACGTTAATTGCTATACAATGTTTTAGTAGCTTATTGAATAACTGTCCTAGTTTTTGTAGACGTACTAGCTACAAGAATGTCACCGAAGTATGTAAAAACGCCTGAAAAACCTCCTATGACCTAGTGGATGAATCTCTGGCAGTTTTTCTTCAGTGCAGTATGTTATATGAGATCGAGTACCATTTTATAACCATGAGTTACATATTTCGGATGAGCTCAGTAAGGAATATTTGTCATTCATCCGAATCGATGGACGGAACCAATGCTGCTGAGATGAAATTAAACTTCGAAGTGTCCGTTATTATTAGGACATCTCGTACAAACAGGATCCCTGGATGGCAACTACAAATAGCTTGAAGTACAGTTTAAGTTCGATTTGAGATATCGTCAAGATTAACACATCTGCTTACACTACTCGTGTACGACCTTGATTATTTATGCCTGGCGATTGTTACGTAGCGACAGCACTAAACATTCCTGACACTGGTTTGGCATTGGAATATGTTTGTTTGCTTCCCTCCATGAATTATTTTGCTGCATGGTTCATTATCATGATTCTGTGCTATGTAGACTTTCTTCTTAGGTACAACGTGGTGTGTATCAAGGTTTCATCGGTTTATATTGATCAGTAAATCGATAAAATACTTCAGGGAAATGTATGTAAAGTGGTTTGCTTAAATATCTAAGTCAGTGCTAAGAAACCCTTACGGAGTCCGGCCCCTGAGAGTTTCATTTTGAAGACTATTTTTTATCGACATTCCAGTGATTCCTCACTTTTACTCATGCTTTTTAAGTTGTACATTGAAATGTGTATTGACAAGACATCCGTTTTTATCAATTTGTTGGTTGTTCCTGCTAAAACCAATTCTTTCTCGGAAGAACATTTAAATATCTGCGGCCACATTCATGTTTACTTTCAGTGTCCCAGATGGAAGTTGTCTCGTTCTCCTGCACTGATGTGCTAAATCTATTTGATTCCCATACTGATCACTTCAACTGCATAAGAGCTACCATAAATTGCGATATACACAGTTGTTGTCTCGATGTTCTATATGATGAGTAGCCTGCCAACTTTACCAGTGCTGCTTTCATTCACCATGATCATCGTTTATTTTTACGTGAACCGTGCTTTGATACCGTAATCCAATGTCCGATGGAATACAATTCCGTTACTGCTTTTTCAGCTACTTTGGATAGCAAAAGTGAGACTCTCAGTGCGAAGGACAGACTTCTCTGCATGTTTAAAGTGCAACAGCATCTTTTTAAAAAACTTTTTTTGATTTAATCTACCTGCTTGTGTTTAAAACATTAACAGCACAACCCGTTTGTAAAGATTTTCTCAGAGACTCGTGTGATTCTTTCCTTCTCCTACAACGTACAAACAGTGTACCTCTCTTCATGGTTTTCCTTGTCTTTGGAAGTTACATGAGCCTCATGACATCCGAAGACGCTCATACATTTCAAGATGAAACCTTTAGAAACTATGAATGTAATGTTAAAACGGTTAAGATTTTTTTTTTCTGATTCGCCATTTTTAGTAGGTTGGTGTTTTACACAGTGGAGTGAACAATCTGTTTCTCAACCTGAGTATTTTCGTTGGCCTCGGACCTTCAGTGCTTCCGGGGCAACACTGATCAGTTATTGATTTTATTCAGAGCCAACATTCTCCACAACGCTCCAATCACAGAGAGAAATAATTCTTTAGCTGTTCTTCAACTCGTAAATGCACAGGTACTATGAAATGCTGCAAATAACTACAATTAACAGTTTTCACAATGTTTAAGTAAGAATGTATGATTTCACCTTCTTTGCATCCTATCTCATTTTGTGTTTCAAACTGAACTACTTACTAATATTCGGTAGCTTATTTCATAATTAATCTATCTTATACATGTATCATATTTTGTCACATCACATGTTTCTAATATATTCTAGGGTAAAAATAATTTAAAACCAAATGTGTCCCTTTGTTGCCTTCAACTGTTAAATGTCATCACAGCCACTGGCTTCTTCTTCGAATGGTACGAAAGCAAGAAACAATGTAGAAACACGAGATTTAAAATCCTAAATAACACTATAATCAATCTATCCACTTGTAATATGTCATCTATACATAATATGAGTCATGAAGGGGCACTAATGTATTAAATTTCCATACTAGGACGTTATAACACTTTTCAAGTGTTGTTCAAGATTGATTGATTCATGATCTAGATGGCAGTGTTCAAATGATCAGACTAATTTGTCTGAGAAATATATGAATTGTACCTTTATTTCAATCATATGGACAAAAGTGTATTCCGAATTCCTGAAAGAACACCTACCCTAATCGTGTTTCTAATGAGACAGAATGCAAATCCGTAATATTATTTTCCTTAATGTCGTAAACGGTGAATGTATTAGCAACGTAGATCCGTCGTTTGATCTTCCGGTTTCAAAGTAGGTAAACATGTTATCTGTGTAACGCGACTGTTCACGATGTTCAAATTCATTGTCCTTTACTTATGGAAATTGATTAACAAACTAAATATTGAAAATGTTTCCGTTTTTATGAATGAGCAAAAATGAATTACTAGTCTTTGATTCTCTTTGCACTCTGAAAGGAATTATTCTACAAAATGAAAGTGAGGAGATAGCATCCACTGTCATTCTTTTCATGTACGAATAGTCATTCGATTTCATGGTATTGCCAAATCGATAGCATGAATTCATGACAATCTGTACGTTTATTGATAAACATTGTGTAGCCCACTTTTATTCAGTGTGTTTAATTCTTGTTTGAATTCAATACATACATCTGCTGATGTAAATAAACGTCTTGATATTATATTGACTGAATTTAGTAAAATAATATGCTAGATATCCTTAGGAACACACATTTTCCCAAAACAAATTCTTTGTATAGATTTCAGTTTACTTGTAGCGTATGTAAAATAGAAATATTTTTATCCACATCTTGTTATCCGAGTGCATGAAGTTTCTGATTACTGAGCTCCTACATAAACTGTTGAAAAACTACTATCGATGTAACAAACCACAGGCACAGAATCTTTAGTTACATGGTTCATGGAAAGTAAAAGATTTTAAGAGACAATTGTACTGAAATCTATAAATAACTATCCTGTATATATATTACAGCCTTCTCATTGGTTAGAATATCGTCAACTACCATCGTAACGCAGTAAGTATTTATGATGCTCACATCGTTTAATTATTGCTTGTTATATATACAATTGATTTTTGGTTGCTTTTTAAGTAGGAAAGTTTAGGAAACATTAAGTTCCAATGTATTCACAATTAAAGTGAACAAAGAGCCATAAGCAAACCAAATTGCTAAGGTATGAATTATATCGTGGTTAGAAAAAATTAAATATATGGAGTAATTAGTTGATATCTTATTTTTCACATCAAACAAATTGTTCGCATCCGGAAAACAAAGAACTCATGATTAATGCATAAATTCATTTATCAAAGATTTAAACTTAGCATCTTCTTCTTGAAGGAAAGAATTGACGAAACAATAGCCTATTTCTAATCTTCTTTCTTGGGCCAAAGAAAACTTTCATTTTTTTCATGAAACAATTTTAATTCAACGAAACGTTTGGTATGAACAACACAAGAATCGCATACATCAAATGATGACATCGATTGAAAAAAGGAACGAAAATGATGACAGATTAGCAAACATTCATTCTTTCAACAAACTTGATATAGATTGAACCATATTCACGAACAAATGAATACGCAGACTGATAATGATTTCACCGAATGACACCACCCGAAACAGAAACCATCTAATTTGAATTAATGTAAGGTTTAAACAGACCATGGGGAACGTAAGAAGCAAGAAATGACTTGACAGAGCTTCACACCATCACCATTTTGCGTGCAAGGCGAGATTGGTTCCGGTGAAGCACTGTATAATTTGATCAACCGTATTGCAGAAGTTCTACCTGAACATTTTTCAGGACACTGTCAAACTCAATGTATTCAATATGACCCTCTTCACCGTCAGACAGATCTAGAAGGATTTACTGTTAGAAAATTCACAGGCGGAAAGCGGCAGAGGTACAGAAAATAAAGAATACAGTAATTGCAAAACCTCTGATGCTCCACTCAGCAGGATTTGTTGCAAGGGGAAGTAATAATAGATTGAAGAAAAGATCATCTCGTCAAGATAACAAGCAAGAATCTCAGAAAGTTTGACAAGAGCTTGGGAATCACCCTAGGTCTAAGTACCTGGAAACGCTGTCAGCAGATTGTTGTTCAACCGTTCAAAATGTGTAAAACGCAGCTTCGATTATTTAAGTGTCAATTTTTTACTGACCATTTTGCAGAACAAATATACATCAACCTGATCGACTGATGGAAGGCAATCGACTGCGTGGACATTGATGATTCTACGGTGTGCTTAGGCGAAGTTGTCTCACAGAGGATCAACAACGACAGAAGGAATATTCATGATACACTACACTGCAGAACGGTACATATAAAGCAGCTTACGGACTCAATATAAATGAATTTAGTTTCAAACAAAATCACTTACTGTCAGACATTCTCATCCATCTGATATTTCGTTGACTATCAATGTCTCATCATCATGGGCCATACTCAGAATTCACTTAACCTATTAGACTGCGCAAATTCGTTATTCTTCTGTTCCACAAATGCAGATATAGACTGCCAGTGTAGGACAACCTACTATGAGTAGATCTTAACAGATACAGTAGGAAATCAAACGTCCTCTGATTAAACACAACATGTACGGAGCTATTCACTGTTGGTTGATAAACATTAGAAGTTGGAGAAGCCGTCAATTAACTAGCCAGAATTATTGATAGCCAAACAATTATCAACCAATATTAAAGTCACCTTTTTCAATACGGACAACAAGACAGTTCCATTTTTCTTGGAGCGGATACTTGGATACATACCTGTCATCATTCCACACTCATAGATATCATCACAAGATACTTTATATAAGTTGGCCGGATACCATCAACATCGGCTAACTGTCACAGAGTATTTTGGAGTAAGCTCGTGTTTTCCTGTGCCACATTGGCAGTAACAGACTTAAGTAGATAACCGATTTCTGCCGAAAGAATATATCAAACGGAAACTCGAAGACACACACCCAAAACTATTTTTCGATTAGAATAGTTAACATCAGGACACTGTGCAACTTATAACTTATAACAAAACGTTATTTGCTATTACTGACCTATCGTTTATCAAAGTTTATTCAACTACATGTTCACCATATCAAACTATTACATTCTAATAAGTCTTAAGTTGAAAACACTTGTTATAAATCTATTCAGAACAACACTTTTTAAATCCAATTTCTTTTTGATTATACTTACATGAACAAACGAAAAATTGTAAGTAATAAACAATTTTATCGATTTAATACCTACAAATCTGTTCATTTTTTGTATCAGTAATAAAAGTGAAAATAAAAAATTGAAAACTTTTCAAAGAATGATATCATTGTGCCTAGCTTGAGTCTATTTAAAACACGATTCATTTAAACTAGCATATTGACGATAAAGTGATATATATTTCATATATAAATCGGGTTCTACAAAGAAAGATAAGAATTTATTAGTATACATTATACGTAGTCACAGAATAATTTGATGAGTTTATCAATGGAAAATTGTAATTAATGTGAATACCTTCATTGATTCGTGTCTTTCATCATTTTGTCATGTACAATTTCATTATATAAATTCATTGTAAATATTTAAGGGTAGTTTTACATTGTTTTTAAAGAGTACAAGAGACTGTCACGGGTTAAACCTTCCACATGAAGTGTTCGGCTAATTATCGTCTGGCAACCCGACAAAGATATTTTACACTCTGGTTGGCCATTCACTGCTTATTTGCAGCAGTACATATTTAGTGATTATTAGCGCATCAATCAATATTCAGAGCACGAACAGGTCAATCTGATCCATCCTGTTTACATGACTGTAAAACTGTGTGCTGCCAGCAAGACAGCACCTGAATGACAATGACCCTCAGGAATGCTGACAGTAAGCCATTACTAATTTCAGTGAAATCGGTTACATCACAAACCTAGTTTTTTCATTTGGACTATTGCGGAAGTCGCTAAAGTTATGTCAAACCGTCATTACTATTGTGTAATGTATTTTTGGATTTGTTCCTCAAAACGTTTGGCGCGATTTTAAATAATATATGAATTCATGCTTCAGATGCGTCAGGGTATTAAAATTAATCTTGTATATACGTAAATAGAGTGTCAAAAATTGACTGTCGGAATAGTACTATGTAGATTGCTCAGGGTAACCGAATTCGCGTGTGAACGCTCAAACGCTTGATCCAATTTTCAGCCTTCAGTTAACCATCTCCACAACCCTTTAATGAACAGTAACTTCTACCCACTAGTGAACAGGTTCATGTGGAAATTCTCAGCTTTCCAGTCAGTAACTGAAATGACTGCAATGCAAAGGTGTCGAACGGTGTGCAGTTCACCTTTGACGACAACAGATGATGAGCCGGCAAAATGTGGATTACCTGAGGTAACACATTAGCACTGTAAGATGCTGGTTCAGTGGTCAACCGTTTAAGCACTTTCATGTTCAATATGATATCTTGTGTTCAGATCTCGTTTATGAAGTCGTTGATAATTTTGATTAGTTTTATGGAATTGAGCTATATATTTACTTACTTTGAAGCATCGTATCCGATTGATCAATGTTTTCAGTTGATATGTTTTTCCATGATACATCATTTGCTTTTCTACGATGATTGATATGAATCAGTTTCGGTTGTTTAAACGTTGTTGAAAAATTGCGTTTTTTCAATTCTGAATATGTTAACCAACTCACAGGACATCGTCTTGCATCACTTTTATCACTTAATTGAATATTCCATTCACATGGAATCTCATACAAAATATATTTGTAATTAAATAACACTAAATTTAAAATGTCCTGAAATCGATAAAAGACAAACAAGTCACTGATTAGAAACCTACCTATTTTAATATGAATATCTCCCAGTCCAAGGTCCAAAAAATACAACAATTCTAGGAGAAAACGGTCTGTATTATATTAAAAGATGGAAATACAAAGCAATACCTGGAATTGATGCACCTTCCAGGTTACAATTACTCCGAAGAGTATCCAAGACAAGGATGAATAAGTGACGTTAAGTCCAACCACCACTGTATCTATCCAAATATGGCTGTAGCCATATTAAAGATCAAATTTAAACAACATATATACAGTTCAGAAGCAAACACAAAAACTTCAATATAGGTACAAAATATAGAAATAATAACAATATACAATGATAAAATCTCAAATTGGAATCAAATAAAATACCAAAAATGTCAACAGAAAGAGTCCGTCATGTCATAACAAAAATATGTAAACATGGAGGGATTTTCCAAAAAAACAAAACATTCAAAACGAATTCTACAAATTCGCCGAAAAATTTAATCTTCATAAGCCTTCACGACTGAGGCATCGGAAATCGCATTTGGAGTAATGTTACAGCAGTTCGTAAACAGCACTCCGAACCTAGTTTTATTCCTTTTTCAAAGAGGATAAATCTCCTTCATACGAGTTATATTATGTTCGGAAGAGAATCGCTAGGAAATTGCTTCGGGATGTAGCATTTTGGACATATGCTTGAGGCTGCCCTTCACTAAAGCAATCAACGGGAAGCACAGCAGCTATACGACGAGAGAAAAGCGACAATTGGAGTTTATTTCCCAATTTACATCTAGCATGAACATATTGACGGCCATAATATAGAAGTAGCAGACGTAGTATTAAGAATGACGATTAGTGCTCTCATCCATCTCAACACTGATTGGCACAAAATTGCAGCGTTTTAAAATATGGACGGTGAGTTAAGCAGGCTAAGATCATCTTATACAATGTATCTGGTACTCCAAGAAACTCCATTTGGAAAAGTAAACATAATGTGTAATACCTCTATTGGCCAACCACGACCGTTTATTCCGAGGAGGTTTAGAGGAAATGTTTTCTAGTATGAAATTAATATATCACATCCTGGAATAATAGCCACGGTCAGACAAATCATTGAGCTTTTTGTATGGCCATTTATGAACCGATACGTTCGTAACTATAGACAGGCATACGGAGAATGTCAGAAAGTAAACGTTCATCGTCACATAAGCTCCGCAGTAGGTCCTTACCGTCGCCCAGACAGCTGACTCGAGCATGTACTTATAGATATTGTGGATCACTGCGAATATCCAATGTTTTCAGTTAAAATTTCACCTGTATTGACAGATTATCGCGATGACCTGTAGCAATGCTCGTAAAAGATATTTCAGCATAGACCGTAGCCGAAATCTGAGTCGAGCATTGGATCTCATATTTAGGAGTGTTTGATAATATTACAAATTCGAAATCCACCACTACCAACAATTCAGAAAACTCTTCGGCAGTAATCACACACGCACAACATCCTACCACTTGATAGCGATTGACATGGTAGAGAGATCATATAGACAACTGAAAGCATCTCTCACAGGTTTACCCAGGAATAAAGTATAGGTGAACCAGCCTTCATTATTCATTAATTTAACGACAGTAACACAAAATGTTGGTTGTTGATCTGCATAGTTAGTATATTAGACTAATCTTCGTCTTAAAGGAGAGTTTTTCACATCAAATGTAAGTATCCCAACGCTTACGAAGAAAAATCAACTTTGAGAATAAATTCCGAAACAAATGAACGACAGTATCCATGCATTTATCAGAAGGGATAATGTGCAACAGAAGTTAACAAGAAAGTGGAGAGAAGCATTAGAGCCAAAAACCTTTATAATGTGGAAGATCCTGCAATGATGGCGGAAAAAGCTGTAAAAGAAAGAATCGTGGAACAATTGCATGATGGTACTATGAAATCTGCTGGAAAGTATCGTAAGCCAGAACGCACAGTGAAAGCAACGATGGCATAGTAATCAGCAAGACTGAGGAACAGTGAAATTCAAGGGACTCTTGATCCAACCAAAGTCAAGTGGAGGGCCAAGAAACAAGATACTCCCAGAAATTGAGAAAAATATGAAAAGAACGAACTAAAATTGAACAGAACTCGAAAGCGAAGCTTACGCAGTAGTGGCTGGAGAAAACTAGTAGGCTGCCTATGCTCGGTTTGGCACAACAGGTGTAAGTAAAAATTAAGTGCTAGACACCACTTATTTTCCGTATACTGATTTGTACTTCTTGGTAAAATCAATAACCAGTCTCATTACTAGTATTCAGGTGTACAGTGCAACAAACGGCTCTTTGATGAGTAATATTTACATAAACTAATAATATGTAGTGCATTGATTTATGTAGCTGCTTCTTTTCAACCATGAAAACAGCCACTTTCGGGATTTTCATTCTTTGAATCTCCATTTATGATAGATTTTCGCACTGCTAACAATGGTCATTCACTAGAAGGCATTCTTATACCTACTAGTAATAATGACGTGTTAGTCATTTGGATATGTGTTACATTTGAATAACTAATATCTAACTACCATTGTCTCATATTCTACTGATGTGCACGTTGTCTGGAAGTAAATATAGATGAAGAAATTAAGACAGGTGAGCAATACATAAAATAAGTGACTATCAACTGGAGCAACATTGTTAGAAGGGACGAGTTGATCTGCATCTGCCGGATAATAACTACCAGTAGTTAGATGTTTTGGATGACGTAGAATGATTATTCTGCATGATTATTCACCAAACACGCCACTCAATGTAGAATTCAGTTGCACAAATTAATAGTCTGAGCTTGTCAACTGTGTTCCCTGATCATGTCTGATGTTCGTATCAAGTCTTTATGATATTAATTAAACTAACGAACAAACTTATACTTGTTAAGAGCACAAAATTAAATTGTGAAGTGAATTTACATGGAGCCTTTACTGCGTATACAGTTCAGCTTCATTATACACAAACTGCCACTAGAACTAGCATTCTAATCTCGAGTAAATTATAATTTATTGAATGTTGAATATTAGCTTAACAATCAAACCGTCGAATGCTCAGCATTGTTGTACAATATTTGGCGAACCCCATATTAAACCGAAACACTTATCCATTACTTTTTCAATTGTAAGATCATGTTTAAATAAATTTTGATACATATCGTACACAATAAAACATATCGATCTCGCTACATTAAACAAATATATAGATACTCTAAACGGAAATGTAGATTAATATGAGTTTTGCAGTTTCTCATCAAATATTTAGAAATTATGAATGTCCTGAAACACAATTTTATATCATTGTGTGAAATGAGAAATCGAGGATTTCTGTCAAATTGTAGATCGATTGATGCGATAATTCACTTTAACATACATTTTGATGTGCACGTATTGAAACTTAGTTATCTAGGTTTGTTTTTCTGACGACAAAGTAAATGTCGGACTACAATTTTCATTCAATACCACTATCTTAATAAAATTACAAAAACAATAGATATTGTGATTGATAATATACGCATTTTACATTTTCACAGAATCAACAAGGAATAAATCAGAGTGTAAACGTGTATATCTAAATTTGTCTGTAAGAGAACTACTGTAATATGAGGGATTAAAGGTACCAACAATATGCAGATAGATGTAATAACGATTTGTGATATTGGAAAATACATTAACCAATTTAGGGCTGAGATCTTTTTGCCTAGATCGACGATACAGTTTGAAATAAGTAAACCAAAGTTGACGATATAAAACCAGCTTGTTTACGTTAGTTACTCACATCGAGCAAAAGTGACCGACCAGGATTTGTCATATGATTTCGTATGGGCTAACCTTACCGATGGCTGCCACTAGTCAAAATAGATGTTTATTCAGCACTCTCGTTTCTTCCTAAATTAAATAGCAGAAACTGTTGAAACTGGTTTTATGATACCTGAATATTCGTAAATTCTTCACCTATAGACTACGGAATTCCAAATGTACGTCCACACAATTTATAGATTGTTGAATATCAATTCGTATATTGTATATTGTAAAGCTGACTTTTAGACTATCTTTGTTAATAGTCAAGCGAGACCTGAACATCAACACCAAACTTGCTCACTGACGTCTATTATCTCCAACAGACCATGGGTCTTTGACCAGTCCCTTACAATACAATCTTATTGGGCAGGTCCTTCCTATTCCATCCAGTTATTTTTCGTTCATTTCATATCTGCTGTCAGTTCTTCAACCTCATCGTTTCCTTTTACGACGCAGATTCGTAATGAGATCTTCTCTTTTGACTCAAATTAGTGCTTTCTAGAATGTGTGGCCTATCAACCTGAGTCTCTTCATCCTAATTTTTCCCTCAGTTGGACCCTGTTATGTTCTCTCTCACAGAAGGTTGTTAGTAATAATATCTTGCTAATGACAATCAGAACAACCGGAGCAATCAAAATCTATGAAGGCTATAAGTCATGTGAATGTTAAAAGTTCTTATTCTGTTTATTTTTAAAACTGAAAACTGAAAATTTGATAAATGTAATTGTTATCAACCCGTGATTTCTATAAATAAGCTACTATTTCACGTACTTTTGAACTCTGCGTTCATTACAACTGTTCATCGCACCGAGAATGTAAGTTTAAATATATATGAGACTCTAATGTGTGTACTACATGTGAAATGTCTTGATTGAGTCCATCCGTTTAGTTGCATCGTAACTAACTAACGTTTAGACCTGAATCAAGTGAAATGTTGATCAGTTCTACATTTCAGGTATTTAGAATTCATTGATTTTAAGCCAACTCTGTTACTGCTGTAAATAGCTCACACTAAAAACGTATCATTATCTTTAAGGTCAGAAATAGTGCATTTCTAACCAATTAGAGTTGTATTAACGTATTCTTATTAATATCTTGAAATAACATGTAAAAATAGCCTGCATTATATAATCACATTATTCTGATATGTGATTGGTATCAATGTGTACAATGGAAAAATTTATTTATTAATCACAAATTATCACATCGTAATTTGCTCCTGTTTCTTCACATGTTTTTCCTGCTTTTGAAAAATGATGAAATCAATTTCAAATAACTTTAAACGATACAAATATTTTTTATTAGTTAATTATGCCAAGGAATATCATTTTAAACATAAACTTTTATGTTCAATCATTATAACTTTTGTTTTAATTACATGGCTGATAGTCTTCAAATTTTATGATAAACATGATTTTGCAATCCACTTACCAAATAACAATTACTGCTCGGTAGGTTGTATTATCGATAAATGGTTTTTGTCATTACATCGTGGATATAAAACAATTGAACATTGAGCGTTTTATATTGTTATGCAAGCTATTAAAATGTACTCTTCAGTATATAATGATGACATTCTAGATAAGCAGAAAATATTATTCTAAGGAGCATCATTAATTTTGTATTGCTTATATTTTTAATGTCATCAAGTTGTTTGTTATATGCGATATTTGAAATTACTTGAGAGAGGTGTTTCTTCAACTGTTTGAACTGTTCCAGTTACAATGTGACTAGTATGTAGACAGAACTGTTGAAAAACGTAATACTAGTCGTAAACATGAAACCTCAAAGAACGTCGGATCAACGCATCCTGTGAAAAGTTTTAATTTTTATTTTTCCTTGGTAATATCAAGAAATGTTTGTAATTACGTTGATCAAAAGCAGTAGCTTAGAATAAAGTATCAGTCAACATCGAATTGTGACGTACAGAAAGAATGTTCACAATTCTGTTTATAAAAATACGCGTTTGTTTAAATTTCAACAGAGTATATCAGAGAAAAAGCGTTGCAACATATCACACTTAACGGGCACATTTTCGTTTTATACGAAAGTTTGAAACTGTTATCAGACATAATATTAAGAGTTATAGAGACACTACCCAACATTTTGTGACCTCCTAAAGATCTTGATTCTCTACTATGAATTCAACACTCTAGTTTCATAACCGCATATATCAGTGTAACAGATTATCATTTTACACTTTCAGGAGAATAAAATTCACATTGTCATTTTATTCTATGGTAATCACGGTTTACAATACTTGAACAGTTTACTGAAATCGATTTTTTATCATCAAAATGTCAGATTTCGTTGTGATTTGAAAAATTGTTGTGTGTCAAATTTTTGTGATCGATTTGATGGTAATTGTCAGCGCAATGTAACGAATATGCTCAATTCATCATATACAACTGTATTTCATTTTTTAATCAATAACATGTCATCAAATGGGGCTTTAATAGATTTGATGAATTCCTGGAAATTACGCAACATGGAGTATTATTTTTATAGTTGTGAAGATCATTTGGTAAGTTGTTAGATGAAACATTGGTTTCTTGTTTTTGTTCCACTTATTCTTAGAAGTATTATCATTGATAGTGAGAATCGCTCATAGGATACTACTCAACGATGAAGCAATGCGCATTAAAGAAGTTCATTTCATTGCTTCTGTACAATCGGTATCCGAAAATCACTTGTTAATTTGTAAAATGTGAAATAATCTGTGACGTAGAGAGAGAACAATTAATCAAACAGTTTTTCATCTTTTTATTCAGTTAAAGTAGGTAATTTTTGTTGAGATTTGTAATTGTTGATAATGTATAGATATCTTTTTCACAGTGAAGTACTTGTTTGCACAGTTGATGCATACCCCGAGTAATGAAATTCAGTGATAAGTTTGTCGCTGAAATATTTACAACGTAGTCAAGATGTAAACGCATCTCATTATTGGATCAAAAGTGAATTTTTGTTTAATTGCCTATCAGTTACCGATCCGATTACTGAGTTATGACGACGAAATGATAGCGAGTGTCTTAAGATTATATGTTTTGGTAATAAGATGTCATTGTGAAGCTGATTTGTTCACGACAACATTGAAATTATGAACAAAAAAGATTCAGCTGAGTGAAACAAGATGTGTTCATAGAGAACTGATTCTTAAATTAACTTATTGATTTATGCTAAGACTATTTATTGACGATCTTTGAGCGACACTAAAAGTATTTTCAAAATTATCAGCGTTTTCCTAGAATGTCTGAAATCTTATCAATAATCGGGATGATTCGCGATTAGGATTCGCAATAAGATTTGGGTAAGAATCGAATATAGCGCATCAACTAAATGCTATGTTAATTGTCCGACAAAGATTGAATATGGAAGAGTGTAATAGTAAGTCGGGGATTCAGTTGAAGTGAAAACAGATAATACACAGAATAGTCATTGTGTTAAATTAAAAATGACAGACTATTTTTAAATAAAGATCACATTAAGTGAAAGAAGTGAACTCGCTTTTGAATTCTGTCATATGAACTCTCCATCCTTGAAAACTGAGATAAGTCTTCAACGGCAAAACTACAAACAATTTTATAAGAGAACTCATCCATGATCATGTTCTCAATAAACTTTGATAATTTAGTTGTTCAGACATGTTTCTCCTTACGGTAAAGAACAAGATCCTCTTGTATTAAAACGACTAGAATTTTGTTGTTTGAGTAAGGTTTGTCATTCGATTTCGAATCGAATAACTATTCAGAACCACTGTATTTTGATTTCGGTATCTTTCGAAAGTAATAAGGGTATCAAGAAATAGAGCCTCTTTGGCGGAATAGCATGAATCTTATAGCGGAATTCAGGATACGAGTCTTGTCTTGTTTGTCGCTCGTCATAATCTACATGTAACCTCATATTGAAGTTGACGTTCAATCTGGGAGTCAAACTGATCACTATTTACTGTAAACGCTTTTCCGTTTTCAACTTACCTTCTTATTTCCGATAGCCACCTTCTTGTGCGATTTCCGCATTACGATGAAGAATGGTTGATTGATACTGGTTGTTTCAGTATAGTCGTTAGGATTTAGGACTACAAGCTATCAAACTCCTTAGTGATTATCAAATCTGATGTGCGGGTACATCTAGATGACTAAACGTAAATGGAACAAAACGTGCATCTCAGATTTTATTTATAGTTATCATACAATTCTGCTAATAATTCTTGTAAGTTAAAGGCAATATTGATGCAATCCGTACTCGATGAATATATGTCAAATGGACTAATCGTTTGCAGTTCTCAACAATACGAATATAATATAGTCGATATAAATGAATTAAACTAGTTACTATTATGACTTTTGTACCGTTTCCGACTTTTCAGGTTTCTTAGATTTGATAATATTAAAACGTAGATAGTCATTCAGTTGCAATTTTCCATCAACCAGGAATTCATAAGAGTATGACAACATTTTTCTTTTGTGTTTTCTGCATCTTTTCATTTACGTATGTCTACAGTTAAGACCCTCCGTATCTTCTTTGAAAATTTCATGTAGAACATACTAGGGAAACTGTATTCGACGACTAAACTCTTTATTTTACTACTTAATTGATCTCACATTTCTGTTGCAATTTAGTATATATTTAGTAAGGGACCATTGAGCTTAGAAACTCATTGATACTGCATGCTAGGTCAAACTCAAAACGGATCTTTGCTTCCTGATCGTGGTTTGTTTTATCTTTAGGATGATCCCGACATCGCACTAAATAGTCTGATTGACAACTTGTGAAAAACTCAATTAGTTGCTGACCGACACACTTATTCTTCCTGTAGATATATTCGCTTCTGAATAGATTTTAAAAATCAGTTTAGTGATTTCGCAACATCTCACAAGTGTGGATGATTGAATGCAATCTCTGCCGATCTTGAATTAGAAATATAATATTAGATACCCCCTAATCACGTAGGATAACTTGAATCATTCAGGAATAATGTGAAAATTGAATTTATATCATTTCGGAATTTGATAAGATGACGGTATCTATAAATGGTTGTATCTTTTATTATTTTGAGGATATTTATTTTAAATAAACTGTCTGACAAACATTAAATATGGAAGAGTGTAATAGTAAGTCGGGGTTTCAGTTAAAATGAAAACGGATGATACACAGAATAGTCATTGCGTTTAAATGAAAATGACAAAGTATTTTTAATAAAGATTACATTATGTGAAAGAAGTGAACTCGCTTTTGAATTCTGTCATATGAACTCTCCATCCTTGAGAACTGAGATAAGTCTTTACCAGCAAAACTACAAACAATTTTATAAGAGAACCTATCCATGATCACGTTCTCAATAAACCTTGATAATTTAGTTGTTCAGACATGTTTCTCCTTACGGTAAAGAACAAGATCCTCTTGTAATAAAATGACTAGAATTTTGTTGATCGAGTCGAGTGATCTAACCGAATCACTATTCAGAACCGCTGTATCTTTCGAAAGTAATAAGGGTATCAAGAAATAGAGCTTCTCTGGCGGAATAGCATGAATCTTATAGCGGAATTCAGGATACGAGTCTTGTCTTGTTTGTCGCTCGTCATAATCTACATGTAACTGCATCTTGAAGTTGATGTTCATTCTGATGGTCAAGCTGATCACTATTTACTGTAAACGCTTTTCCGTTTCCAACTTACCTTCTTATTTCCGATAGCGAACATTTTGTGCACTTTCTGCAATATGATGAAGAATAAATCATTGATACTGGTTGTTTCAGTATTCTCGTTAGGATTTAAGAGTACAAGCCATCAAACTCCTTAGTGATTAAGAAATCTGATGTGCGGTTACATCTAGATGACTAAACGTAAATGGGACGAAACATGTGTCACTGATTTTACTTATAATCACTATACAATTCTGCTAATAACCCTTGTAAGTTGGAGGCGATTTTGATGCGATCCGTACTCGATGAATATATGTCAAATGGACTAATCGTTTGCAATTCTCAACAATGCGAATATAATATAGTCGATATAAATGAATTAAACTAGTTACTATTATGACTTCTGTACTGTTTCCGACTTTTCAGATTTCTTAGATTTGATAATATTAAAACGTAGATAGTCATTCAGTCACACTTTTCCATCAACCAGGAGTATGACAACTTTTTTCTTTTGTGTTTTCTGCATCCTTTCATTTACGTATGTCTCCAATTTAGACACGCTGTACCTTCTTTGAAAATTTCATGTATAACATATCAGGAAAAATGTATTCGACGACTAAGCTCTTTATTTTACTACTTCATTTATCTCACATTCCTGTTGCAATTTAGTATACATTTAGTAAGGGATCATTGAGCTTAGAAACGCATTGATACTGCATTCTAGGTCAAACTCAAATCAGATCTTTGCTTCCTGATCGTGATTTTTTTTATTTTTAGAATGATCTCGACAGCGCACTGAATCGTCTGATTGACAGCTTGTCAAAAGTTCATGTAGTCGCTGCCTGACACACTTATTCTTTCTGTAGATATATTCGCTTCTGACTAGATTTTAAAAATCAGTTTAGTGATTTCGCAACATCTCACAAGTGTGGATGATTGAAAATCATTGAATTCTAGATTTTTGAATAATTGTAGTTGCAATAGTGACTACGTCTGATCCCAATAATGTTAAATATGCGTAATCTTAATCATGTTTTCTTTTAAGCACAGTAAATGTTTTCTTATTTTCTGCACTTTCAATCACAAATTCTTCACTAGTGTAGTTATATTTCCGAACAGATATTATTAACTTTCTTTATTGCAACAATCTTTGTCATTTGTTAAATGTGAGGTGGTTATCTTTTTATTTACTCTGGTCACAGATTGATTCATAGCATCAATATAACTAAAAGATAACAACGATATTATATCTATCATATATTACTGTTATCGGTTTTGCTTTGTATAATGTTGTGTAGGAAAATCTTCACTGGATACAATCTTATCATCCAGCAGGGTTGGAACCTTTTTTAAAACTAATGCTAACGGAGATTCTTCCATCAAACATCAGTAGGGTGAGTCAAAGATTTTGTCCCTAATCATGATTCATTGAATATATATAAGCATGAGCAAAGTTTGAGTTTGAAAACGACAAAATGAGAACACCATATAATGATCCTGAGAAGTTTCGTGAAGGGCGCATGTATGAAATTGAATGAGGAATTCTGCTCTTCTCTAGGAAATTATAATATTTGTAAAATGCCAGTAATTTTATGTAATACTCAAGGTAATTTATTTGAAGATTTTAAATACACATCACCTTTTATTCATCAGTCAGAATATTGTTTGTATATTGGTAACAATTTATGCAATCAATGTTTTCATGTTCAGTATTCAATATCTTTGTCTCAAGCTTGTATAAACCAACTTATTTATTAGCGCTCGATTCTTGTTATTTCGAAACGGCTTATCATTTATAATAAATACGTGTGACTTTGCTACGAAAAATAACAAAGTCTGTATGATGCGAGTATATCGTTCCAGGCTTGAAACTCACTGTATATCTTGAATTCGTTGAGTTTGGGAAAGTCCTGAAAGAAGTCGAATATAAATTCTGTGATGCTGTTCGTCAAACTGTCCAGTGCTTTATCAGAATCAGTTTCATTGAACAAACAAAGAGATGATTTTGTGAAGCTCTGTGAACTCATTTCTTGCATTTTACATCCTCATCGTTTGTTTAAACCCTAAATTAAATCGGTTTCGGCTGGTGTGATAAGGTGAAATCGATGTCAGTCTGCGTATGCAGTTGTGTTTGAATATGGTTCCATCTGTGTTAGCTTTGTTGAAGTCATGAATGTTTGCGAATCTGTCATCATTTTCGTTCCACTTCCCAATCGATGTCATCACTTGATGAATGCACATCTAGCGTTGTTCAATTCAAACTTTGCGCTTAACTCTCCAATCAGAATTGTAACTCATTTATGAACGATTGAAAGATGCCCCCTACAGAATAAGTTTTCATAGTGGTATCAGTAATTTCTGTTTGCAGGTGCATAGTACTGAGTGGTTTTTATTGTGACAATCTTATTATGCTTTCTTCAAAAATACTTTGATCATGGGTATTTGAGGTTCATATTCTACATTTGCTGTCCTGCATTCTTTGGATACTGTCAGTGCGATTCATCATTAGTGACCTATCCCCATCTTCATGAATGGAATACAGCATCAAGCCTTTTACAGGTAGATTAACATTGCATGGTTTGCGAATGCATTAAAACCGCACAATTCCCATAATTTCAAAGTGACACTGAAGTAAGATATATTTAAAAGAATTAATATGAAGAAGTCATAGAGCGATACAATATGTTTTCTGATAACTAAGTATTAGTAAAATATGGACATGAAGAAATTTAACTGAATTTTTGTGCTGAATACAAATAACTTTGCCTATGATGGACGTTATTTTTTTATTATTGTACGAAAATCAAAATACTTATACAACCAGTTGGTTAACGTGATGGTTTTCAAAGTAAATGGTAATAGGTAAAGGTCACTTAGCGAATATTCACTCAGGACGTAGATTCCTCTGGATCATGCAGAGTCTGCAATGAAGCAATACGAACTTCTTGAAATAGAATGCCGTTTTATTCTACACCAACATGATTCAGCAATTTCAGGTTGTAATTGAAATTCAGCACAAAGTTTTTGATAAAATATCCTTGGCTCTATTCCGCGAGCAAACATCGTTGATACTTTCCGCTGCTTAGATCCATAATAGGGCTCGACGCCCGTACATAGCTCCCGTATTTCTCCGTGATGAAGACCAGATAGTGCTCGATTTCCGATGTCGATGACATTATGTACCTATATTACGCCGCGAAGAATATCGTAAAGCTTTACATTAATCATTGTAAATTTTTTCCTTTCAGGTTATCGTTCTTGACATTGACATACTTCTAAATGCAAACATTATTGAATTATGGAATCATTTTGAAAATTTTAACGATACTCAGGTTTGTTTTTGATAATATTCAGATGCCAATAATAAAATGACTAATTTTAAGGTGAAATTATATTTTTTGATGATAACTTAATTTTGGAGATGAATAAATAAGTGATATGGGACCCAAACTGAGGAATAACTGTCCAGGTAATTTAGATACTTGCCTTGACAAGTTTAAATGCAAAATACGTGATCTGATTGGCTAACGGTTCGATTATTAATCATAGATAAAAATATACATCATTTTCTAAAACAATACTGCTGCGTTATTCCTTCGATTATTCAAATAAATGATATTCTATCCCCCTTGGCTCACAGAGTGTTTCCATTTCTGAAAGATTGCTCCAATTTTCAATCCGAATTACACACTTCCACTCAGTGAAAGCTCTTCAGCCAATAGAGGAACAAAATTAATATGGCTCCCGCCATAACTCACTATCAGCTTAAACAACATAATGCAGTTCGGAAAATCAAAGAAATTCAGTCAAGGCAGAAAACATAGAAACTATAATAAACTACAGTTATTACATCTACAAGCGGAATCGAACGGATTAAAAAATTGCAGAACTTAACAAATCAATAAGGGCATACAAATGTATAAACGGAGGGATTTTCATAAACAAAGCCTTCCATAACGGATCTTACAATGTTTAAATTCCGATTACATGATGTTGATTAGGCTTGTGACAGTCGTCAAGTTTCATTGCACTCAGTTAATGATCAGTGTTAGACTGTTATGTTAAATAAACCTTGAAGCAGTGGACGGCTGTTTCGCACTAAAAATGAACTTACCAGTAGTGTTCATACATAACCCTAACACAAAGATATGGAATCCAGTGCTTTTGATCCGTGTCCACAAGTCTAACTTGTTGATCAATGTGTTGGCATAGGATTGGGTCAGTATCTAAGTTGAAACAGCCTATGTGTTATTCAACAGCTCAACCATACTGTGAACTATGAAAAAATATTACAGAAGCTAAAAATGCATTGACTAAATCATTTGAAACTGTTATGTGAGAAGGGATATAACAAATGTACACTGATAAATGGAATATTGACTGATAAATACAGTATATAAGCATTAAGATTTATTCGGTTCCTTTTATTATTCGTCATTTTTACAAACTTATTAACAGTGCTGTTTACATTTCTTGTATTATTCTTGAGTGATCATTTTTACAATTCAACTGACTCTCACTTACAAAAAACTACTTTTCATTCGCTTTAATAAAGAGTATTGGTATTGCAATAGAACAACATTGGTATTTTCGATTGATTATGCGAAATTTAGAAAGTAACTGGAAAGTGAGTTAAAACACTTTGTCATATATTGTTTCCTTTTGAAAATAATGGATTTTTTTATATACTGATTCAGTGTCAGTTCAAACCATTATTGCCATTAACTAGTACATATTATTAATTTAATTCAGTCTTCAAGTTGAAATTTCGCTGTTTACTTAGTGATTTATGTGCAATAGGAAATCTTAGTGTATTTAGTCATCATAAATGTTCATACAGTGTGATGAGGATTATTATGATAAAATATAAGTTCACTTGCTCAATGAAATCTTCGAAGAACAGTTGATGAAAATCATAAAGAAGGCCAAATATATAACAATATATCAATGACGTACCTTATTGTTTCTCGGAATAACCCCACACGATAAAATTAATGGACGGTTACAAGAACTGAAAATAACAACTATCGAACATACGATTTATCTATCTATGTCTATTGTAAAATGTAATCAGTCGTATGTACAATTTGTATTTTAGGGTTATGGATATAATAACGGTGTACTATTATTTGATCTGTCCAAACTAAGATTGACTTTATGGAAAAAGGTATGGATATCTTTAACCAAAGATGCACTGAATAAACAAGGTTCTTTAGCCACAGGAGATCAGGTAATTGTGGAACACTTGCAGTATCATTTGAAATATTGCTTTGATATTATACGTATTTGGGTGAAGTCATTTCGCGTTACACATTTCTATCATTTCTCACTTAGCTGGAATCTAGTTGGTCTTCTACTACAGTAGGTTGTTATCAAATATATCTGTCCGACTGATTCTAACTACGTAAATTAGATAACTGTCAATGAAAACGGGTTATATTTGAATGCTATCTTTTATAATTTTCCAAGTTCTCCAAGCAAACATTACGCATTCAACATAGCGAGTTGCCCTATATAGAAAAATGAAATGTGAAAAATTGAATTACAGAGTAGCTACTACTACTACTACTACTACCACTACTACCACTACTACCACTACTACTACTACTGCTGTGGAGCGAGCTACTTATGAGTAGTATATGACGTGAGTGTCAACGTAATGTATGGCAGCAGAAGATGGGGGAAGATCAAGAAAGGAAGAGTGGAAACACAATGGAATTCGTATGAAACGCATGAATAGTAACAATGGATTGATGTTTTGCAACAGGAACAGTTCAGTTCGATATGATGAACTGATATTTTGCTAATTAACGATCTACGATATGGTTGTCCGATTTTACTGAGTAACTCTGTAATTTTCGCTAAATACAATTCGGTTTCCCCACCTGTATTCTCGTTCACCATACTACTACTACTACTACTCCTACTACTACTAATTCTACTACTACTACTCATACTACTACAGCTGTACGGATATATGTACTTGAAAAATCATGGTATGCAGATGGCAGGAATACCAGATGTGATAATTTAATTTTTTTATCAGTGTTTCTGTCTTCGGCATCGTTGATGTTGACTTTTAGGATTGATGAGTCCCGTATTTGTTGTGTGCATTCTCACTCGGTAATTTCACATTCACAATCGTTTATCAGCAGCGATTGCATTTCGTACGGGACTCAAAATTTTTGTATGCCCTCACTTTATTGTTAATGTCCATATGAGGACTCAAACTCACCTAACTTGCATATTGAATCCTGACAGAAAGACCTGTAACTTTAACATTTTTGAAGATGCTCTGTTTTTATATATTTCAACGCAAGTTAAATACTTCCTATCTGTTAAGTGATACTGCAGACAATGTACATCAAAATCAGCTTAGACTATACTTCGCGTTTCGAATTCCCAAGTAATTAGTTTTGGAAATGTTCTTGATTCCCATGTGATCAGCTCATTTTAATTGGCTTTTCAAATCTCACTCTCAATATTGTTTGGTTCCGCTTGTCGTATAAGGCTTGTTTTACTAGTAGGAACGATAAACTTAACACAATATAAGAAGGCAGTTATTCAAACATAAAACAATGAAACAAAAAACAATGTATTTGAATATGTAACTTTTAGGTTATTCATATTAAAATAGGTAGGTTTCTAACTAGTTACTTGTTTGTCTTTTATCGATTTCAGGATATTTTAAATTTAGTGTTATTTAATTACAAATATATTTTGTATGAGATTCCATGTGAATGGAATATTCAACTAAGTGATAAAAGTGATGCAAGACGATGTCCTGTGAGTTGGTTAACATATTCAGAATTGAAAAAACGCAATTTTTCAACAACGTTTAAACAACCAAAATTGATTCATATCAATCATCGTAGAAAAGCAAATGATGTATCGTGGAAAAACATATCAACTGAAAACATTGATCAATCGGATACGATGCTTCAAAGTTAGTAAATATCTAGCTCAATTCCATATAACTAATAAAAATATCAACGACTTCATAAACGAGATCTAAACACAAGATATCAGACTGAACATGAAAGTGCTCAAACTGTTGACCACTGAACCAGCATCTGACAGTGCTAATGTATGACCTCAGGTAATCCACATTTTGCAGGCTCATCATCTGTTGTCGTCAAAAGGGGAACTGCACACCGTTCGACACCTTTGCATTGCAGTCATTTCAGCTACTGACTTTAAAGCTGAGAATCCCCTCATGAACCTGTTCAACGGTGGGTAAAAATTACTCTTCATTATAGGCTTTTGGAGATGGTTAACTAAAGGCTGAAAATTCGATGAAGCCTTTGAGCGTTCACATGCGAAATCGGTTACTCTGAGCGATCTACACAGATCTACTCTGACAGGCAATTTTAGACACTCAGTTTCCGTATATACATCTGAAAGAATAATTTCAATACCCTGACGCATCTGAAGCATGAATTCATATATTACTTAAAATCGCGTCAAACGTTCTGATGAACATATCGAATATTACATTACTCATTAGTAGTGACGGTTTGACATAACTTTAGCGACTTCCGCAATAGTCGAAATAAAAAAAACTAGGTCTGTAATGTAACCGATTTCATTGAAATTAGTGATGGCTTACTGTCAGCACTCCTGAGCGTCATTGTCATTAAGATGCTGTCTTGTTGGCAGCAAACAGTTTTAGAGTCATGTAAACAGGATGGATCAGATCGACCTGTTCGTGATCTGAATATTGATTGACGCGCTAATAATCACTAAATATGTGCTGCTACAAATAAGCAGTGAATGGTCAACCAGAGTGTCGAATATCTTTGTCGGGTTGCCAGACGATAATTAGCCAAACACTTCATGTGGAAAGTTTAACCAGTGACAGTCTCTTGTTCTACTTAAAAACGATGTAAAATTACCCTTAAATATTTACAATGAAATTGTGCATGTCAAAGTGATGAAAGACAATTATCAATGAAGGTATTCACATTAATTACAATTTTCCATTGATAAACTCATCGAATTATTCTGTGACTACGTATAATGTATACTAATAAATTCTTATTTTTCTTTATAGAATCCGATTTATATATGAAATATATATCACTTTATCGTCAATATGCTAGTTTAAATGAATCGTGTTTCAAATAGACTCAAGCTAAGCACAATGATCTCATTCTTTGAAAAGTTTTCATTTTTTTATTTTCAGTTTTATTACTGATACAAAAAAATGGACAGGTTTGTAGGTATTAAATCGATAAAATTGTTTAACACTTACAATTTTTCGTTCGTTCATTTAATTATACTCCAAAAGAAATTGGATTTAAAATGTGTTGTTCTGAATAGATTTATAACAAGTGTTTTCAACTTAAGACTTATTAGAATGTAATAGTTTGATATAGTGAACATGTAGTTCAATAAACTTTGATAAACGATAGGCCAGTAATATCAAATAACGTTTTGTTATAAGTTATAAGTTGCACAGTGTCCTGATGTTAACTATTCTAATCGAAAAATAGTTTTGGGTGTGTGTCTTCGAGTTTCCGTTTGATATATTCTTTCGGCAGAAATCGGTTATCTACTTAAGTCTGTTACTGCTAATGTGGCACAGGAAAAAACCAGCTTACTCCAAAATACTCTGTGACAGTTAGCCGATGTTGATGGTATCCGGCCAACTTATATAAAGTATCTTGTGATGACATCTATGAGTGTGGAATGATGGCTTAGGAATTTCCCCAAGTTACCGCCCCAATAAATTGAACTGTCTTGTTGTCCATATTGAAAAATGTGACTTTGATATTAGTTGACAATTGTTTTAAGTCCCAAATGTTTCTCAGCCCTAGGAACGCTGCTCCTACTTTACCGATCAGTTAGTTTAGATCTGTGTCAGATCCATCTCGGCTATCAGTAATGCTTGATAGTTAATTGACGGCTTCTCCAACTTCTAAAGTTTATCAACCAACACTGAATACCTCGGTGCATGTTGTGTGTGATAAGAGGACGTTTGATTTCCTACTGTATCTGTTAAGATCTACTCATAGTAGGTTGTCCTATACTGGCCGTCTATATCTGCATTTGTGGAACAGAAGAATAACGAATTTGCGCAGTCTAATAGGTTAAGTGAATTCTGAGTATGGCCCATGATGATGAGACATTGATAGTCAACGAAATATCAGATGGATGAGAATGTCTGACAGTAAGTGATTTTGTTTGAAAAGAAATTCATCTATATTGAGTCCATAAGCTGCTTTATATGTACGATTCTGCAGTATAGTGTATCATGAATATTCCTTCTGGCGTCGTTGATCCTCTGTGAGACACCTTCGCCTAGGCATACCGTAGAATCATCAATGTCCACGCAGTCGATTGACTTCCATCACTCAGTCAGGTTGATGTATATTTGTCCGGTAAAATAGTCGGTACACTATTGACCCTTAAATATTCGAAGCTGCCTTTTACACATTTTGAATGGTTGAACAACAATCTGCTGACAGCGTTTCCAGGTACTGAGACCTAGGAAGATTCCTCAGCTCTTCCAAAAACTTTCTAAGATTCTTGCTTGTTATCCTGACGAGATGATCTTTTCTTCAATCTATTATTACTTCTTGAATTTACTGTAATCTTTATTTTCTGTACCTCAGCTGCTTGCCGCTTTTTAATTTTCTGACTCGCATATGTAGTTAACCGTTCTAGAACTGTATGACGGTGAAGAGGGCCTTCTTGAATACGTTGAGTTTGACAGTGTCCTGAAAAATGTTAGGGTAGAACTTCTGCCACACTGTTGATCAAATTATACAGTGCTTCACCAGAATCAGTCTGACTTTGCTAGCAAAAGGGTGATGGTGTGAAGCTCTGTCAAGTCATTTCTTGCTTCTTACGTCCACCATGGTCTGTTTTGAACCTTACACTAATTAGAATTAGATGGTTTCTGTTTCGGGTGCTGTTATTCTGTGAAATCGATATCAGTCTGCGTATGCATTTGTGCGTGAATATGGTTCAATCTATGTCAAATTTGTTGAAAGAATGAATGTTTGCAAATCTGTCATCATTTTCGTTCCATTTTCCAATCGATGTCCTCATCAGACCAAACTTTTCGTTGAATTGAAATTGTCTCATGAAAAAAATGAAAGTTTCCTTCGGCCCACAATCTGCTTTAACTGAACGTTTCCAGTAATATGCTCAACTGATCCTGGGGAAATTCTGTATACCTCTCACGATTTTTTGAATAGCCGTGATGTAAAATTATGAAAAAAATATATGTTAGTTTTATGAAAGTTATACTTAACAGCAAAGCCATTAAATTTCATAAGTATTGTATAATAACAATACTCGTAAATATTATACAGTGACTGATAAGAAAAAAGTTGACAGATTATGAAAACAGTTGAGACTGAGTTTAGCAGTTTAGTTAATGTTTATGAAAAATAAACATAAAGGCGGCAAACCCGTTTATACATATACAAAAAAGAACGAGTTCATTTTAAAAGAAGACTGAAAATAGGCTGTTGTTTCGTCATCTAGTTCCTCTGAAAAGAAGATGCTAAGATTAGATCTTTGATAAATGAATTTATGCATTGGGCATGAGTTCTTTGTTTTCCGGATGTGAATAATTAAGATGTTTGTTTGATGTGAAATAAGATATCAACTAATTAGGCCATATTTTTAATTCATGCCATAGCAATCTGGTTTCTTTTTGACTCTTTGTTCACTTAAGTTGTGAATACATTGGATAGTAATGTTTCTTAAACCTTCCTACTTACAAAGCAAACAAAAATCAATTGTATATATAACAAGCAATTAATAAATTGATGCGAGCATCATTAATACTGACTGCTTTACAATGGTAGTTGACGGAGACGAAACGATATTCTAACCAATGAGAAGGCTGGATAGTTATATATAGATTTCTGTACAATTGTCTCTTGAAATCCTTTATTTTACATGAACCATGTAACTAAAGGTGCTTTTCATCTGGTTTGTTACATCGATAGTAGTTTTTCAACAGTTTATGTAGGAACTCAATAATCAGAAACTTCATGCACTCGAATAACATGATGCGGATAAAAATATTTCTACTTCACCTATTCGACTCTACTAGTAACCTGAAATCCATACAAGGAATTTGTTTTGGGGAAATATATGTTCCTAAAGGACATCTAGCATATTATTTAACTACATTCAGGCAATATAATATCAAGACGTCTGTTTACATCAGGTTTTACATCAGCAGATGTATTTATTTAATTAAGGCAGGAATTATTCACACTGAATAAAAGTGGGCTACAAAATTTACATCATTAAACATACAGAATGTCATTAATTCATGCTATTGTTTTGGCAATATCATAAAATCAAATGACCATTTGTATATGAAAAGAATGACAATCAATGATATCGCCTTAAATTCCATTTTGTAGAATAATTCATTTCAGTGTGCAAAGAGAATCAAAGACTAGAAGTTTATTTTTACTCGTTCATAAAAACGAAAATATTTTCAACATCCAGTTTGTTAATCAATTTCCATAAGTAAACAACAATGCATTTGAACATCGTGAACAGTCACGTTACATGGATAACATGTTTACGCACTTCGAAATTGAAAGATTAAACGAAGGATCTACTTTGCTAATATATTCACAGTTAACGATATGTAGCAAAATAATATTATCGAAATGAATATTTCCGATACTCGGGTTTGAATTCTATGTCATTAGAAACACTTTTATGTTGGTATTCTTTCAGGAATTCGGAATACACTTTTGTCCATATGATTGAAATAAAAGTAGAATTCATACAATTCTCAGACAAATTAGTCTGATTATCTGAACACTGCCATCTAGATCATGAATCAACCAATCTTGACCAACACTTGAAAAGTGTTAAAACGTCCTAGTATGGAAATTTAATAAATTAGTGCCCCTTCATGACTCATATTATGTATAGATGACATATTACAAGTGGATAGATTGATTATATTGTTATTTAGGATTTTACATCTCGTGTTTCTACATTGTTTCTTGCTTTCGTACCATTTGAAGAAGAAGCCAGTGGCTGTGATGACATTTAACAGTTGAAGGCAACAAACGGACACATTCGGTTTTAAATGATTCGCACCATAGAACATATTAGAAACATGTGATGTGACAAAATATGATACATGTATAAGATGGATTACTGGGATATATGCTACCGAATATTAGTAAGTAGTTCATTTTGAAACACAAAATTAGATAGGATGCAAAGAAGGTGAAATCATACAGTATTTCTTGCTTAAACACTGTGAAAACTGATGATTGTAGTTATTCACAGCATTTCATAGTACCTGTGCAGTTATGAGTTGAAGAACAGCTAAAGAATTATTTTTCTCTATCATTGGAGCGTTGTGGAAAATGTTGGGTCTGAATAAAATCAATAACTGATCATTGTTGACCCGGAAGCACTACAGGTCTGAGGCCAACGAAAATACTCCGGTTCAGAAACAGATTAACCACTTTACTGCGTGAAACTCTTATGTTCTTTACTTGAGTACCGCCAAACCACTGTACAAATGACAACACCGAACGATAAACTCCCACCGTTCAAAAATAAGAAGACGGAAGCTGTTGGAGAGCACTTATTAACGGAATCAAAAATATACACTAAAACATGCGTATTTATACAATTATATATATAATCGATATTGTCTTTAAATTGTTTGAATACTAATCAAATAGTTCATCGATCGACTGACCTTGAAATATTTAGGCATTTAATCAATATGTTCACCAATCGACTATGTGCGTGGGTGGCTTCTCGATGGCTATCCCAACAAAAACACCAACCTACTAAAAATGGACAACGGGAAAAAATAATCTAAACCGTTTGAACATTACATTCCCGTTTCGAAAGTTTTCATCTAGAAACGTATGAGCGCCTTCGGATGTCATGAGGCTGATGTCACTTCCAAAGAAAAGGAAAACCATTAACAGACCTACATTGTTTGTACGTTGTAGGAGAAGGAAAGATTTTTATTCGAATCTCTGAGAAAATCGTTACAAGCTGGTTATGCTTTTAAAAAGATGCTGTTGCACTTCAAACGTGCAGAGAAAGCTACCCTGGGCAGTGAGAGTCTCAATTTTTGTATCCAAAGCAGCTCAAAAAGCATTATTGAAATTGTATGTCATTGGACATTAGAATAGGGGATCAAGGCACGGTTCACGTAAAAATAAACGATGATAATGGTGAATGAAAGCAGCACTGGTAAAGTTGGCAGGCAACTCATCATATAAAACATCGAGACAACAACTGTGTGTATCGCAATTTACGGTAGCTCATCTGCAGTTGAAGTGATCAGTATGGGGATCAAATAGATTTAGCACATCAGTGCAGCAGAACGAGACAACTTCAATTTGAGGCACTGAAAGTAAACAAGACTGTGACCGCAGATATTTCAAAGTTCTTCCGAGGAAGGTTTGGGTTTAGGAGAAACAACCAACATATTGGTAAAACGGATGTCTTATCAACACACCGTCCAATGTAGAGCTTACTAAGCGTGAGTACAAGTGAGGCATCACTGGACTGTCGATAAAAAATAGTCTTCAAAATGAAACTCTCAGCGGCCCCCCACTCTGTGGTCAGCTTACCGGATTCCGTAAGGATTTCTTAGCACTGACACAGATATTTTATCGATTTATTGATCAATATGAACCGATGAAACCTTGATACACCACGGTGTACATAAGAAGATAGTCTACATAGTACACAGTAATGATAATGAACCATGCAGTAAAATAATTCATGAAGGGAAGCAAGCAAACATATTGCAATGCCAAACCAGTGTCGGGAATATTTAGTGCTGCCTCTACGTAACGATTGCCAGGCATAAATAATCAAGGTCGTACGTGAGTAATGTAAACAGATGTGTTAATCTTGACGATATCTCAAATCGAACTAAAACTGTAATACAAGCTCTTTGTGGTTGCCATCCAGGGGGTCCTGTTTTACGAGATGTCCTAATAATAATGGACACTTCGATGTTTAATTTCATCTCAGCAGCATTGGTTCCGTCCATCGATTCGGATGAATGACAAATATTCCTTACTGAGCTCATCCGAAATATGTAACTCATGATTATAAAATGTTACTCGATCCCATATTACATACTGCACTGGAGAAAAACTGCCAGAGATTCATGTACTAGGTCATTGGAGGTTTTTCAGGCGTTTTTACATACATCAGTGACATTCTTGTAGCTAGTACGTCTACAAAAACTAGGACAGTTATTCAATAAGCTACTAAAACATTGTATCGCCATTAACGTTGAGAAATGAGAATTCGCAAAGAAATTACTGCCCGTTTTCCGAACCACAAATTAAATTACGATGATTTCTCGAGATAATCTGCTACTATGGACAATTTGTTCCAAATTGCCCAACATTACTGCGACCGTTAGCAGATGCTAGGCGAGGACCAGCTCAGATCTTTCATTCGTAAGCCGACCTTTTAAGCCATTCGGGTAAGCTAAGCTCGTGCTAAATGAGAAGGCTATAAATAGATTTTTACCGTAGCGGTTCAAATGGTTCCAATAAGTGCAATTTGTATCTCCCAGTCCAAGGTCCAAAGAATACAACAATTCTAGGAGAAAACGGTCTGTATTATATTAAAAGATGGAAATACAAAGCAATATCTGGAATTGATGCACCTTCCAGGTTAAAATTACTCCGAAG
>OX103976.1:2755403-2795147 GCA_944470395.2 Schistosoma turkestanicum | reverse complement strand
TGTTTACATAAAATTTAATTTTCTTCCAATCGGTAATTATAATTATAGTCAGAGAAGCTCATAGGGTACTAAACACGGAAATAATGCATTAGAAAAGAAATCGAACTTCGATTCGCTTGCTTATCAGTAATCGATCGTGTTATTGAGTCATGGTAACGATCAGATATCAAATATCTGAGTATAAAAAATAAGTGGGATGATTTGCCATTTGGATTCGAATTTAATTGTGGTTCGGAAGTGAAGATAGGATACCTACCAAATATAATGTTTAGTTATCTTACTATGATTAGTTGTCACATAATTTGTAGTTTTGCCCGATAATAATGTCAATGCAATCACTGACTATCTTCAATTAGAAATATAATATGAGATAGGATAACTTGAATCATTCATGAATACAGTGAAAATTGATTCTAGATAATTTGGAAATGTGAAAAGATAACCAGTATCTATAAATGGTTGGTATTTTCATTATTTTGTGGCTTTTTAATTTAAATAAAATTTCTGACAAACATTGAATATGGAAGAGTGTACTAGTAAGTCGGGGTTTCAATTTAAATCAAAATAGATATAACACAGAATAGTCACTGTGTTAAATTAAAAATGACGGAGTATTTTTAAATAAAGATCATAATATGAGAACATGTGAAATCGCTTTTGAATTCTGTCATATGAACTCTCCATCCTTGAGAATTGAGCGAGGTATTCACATGATTTTAGCAAGACTACCGGCGAAACTACAAAAATATTTTATGAAAGAACTCATTCATGATCATGTTCTTAATTAACTTTGATAATTTAGTTTTACAAAACATGTTTTTCCTTACGGTAAAGTACAAGATCCACCTGTAATAAAACGGCTGAAATTTCTTTGTTTTAATCAGGTGTGTCATTTGACTCACAATTGAATTACTATACAGAACCGCAGTATTTTGATTTCAGTATCTTTCGAAAGTAATCAGTTTATCACGAAATAGAGCCGCCTTTCTGGGGGTGGATAGCATGAATCTTATAGCGGAATCCAGGTGACGAGTTTTGTCTTGTTTGTCCCTCGTCATAATCTACATAATAATAATAATAATAAATAATAATAATTTATTCTCAAATAACAAACATGTTACAAGAGACATGCCAATTTACAGGCAAGATCAAAATGTTAAGATTAACAACATATTTCTTTTAAAACGGTATACAGTTACTGAAACATTTCACGAGATTCGTTGGATTCCTAAAGATGAAATGTACAATGCGAATAATTGGCGCAAGCTACGAAGGTTACGTTACGACTATCATCTTATGGACTGAGAAACAATTCATGGTAGAGACAGGTTTTCATATAACAAGAATTGATGCGGTAAACGTACAAAGGTCTGTTTGATATTCATCAGCTAATGATTTCACATGTTCTTGGGTAGGGTAACCAGGCCTACGGTAAATATCCAGACTAATATATGAGGGTTGGAATGAGGTTCTGAAATAACAGGAATAAAGGAGACGGGACGAGGAGCGGAACAGAAAGTATTCTTGTTCAAAGCCGATCAAAGGCTTCGCACATACGTTTATGGATAAAACAAAGGTATGTTTACTCAGACTTTTTTAATATCAGAACAATAACTGTACACCTGCACTTATGTAGGTTAATGAAGACAATTCAATAGTGAGATAACTAATGGGAAGTTAGTCGTATGAATAGAGGAAATTCAGAAGAACCAAGTTGTTAGTATTAATGTTGATTTACAAAATATAATAAAGAGGCTCAGCGATCTGCTTTTATCTTATTTTATTTACTCGCCGGGTGAAGCTTCTTTGTAAATTTTCTGCTCGCATTTTGTCCATGATATTCAAGTTTGAAAAGATGAGTGAACAATATTCAAGTGTGGGCCTTATACAGATTTTGAAGAGAGTAAGCTTAGCCTCACTAGTCAAGAAGTTCTTGTTTATAAACCCGATTGGTCGCCTAGACTTAGAGATAATATTGGTGGCATGTTTTTAGAGTTACTAATACCAAGGTCACGCGCTGATATGAATGTCTGAACCCTACATTTTTGCAAGTAGATTGGTGTATCAAGGTGACGCTTGCTAAAATGCATTATACCACATTTGTTGTGGTTAAACGGCAGTTGCCATGTCTCGCTCCAGGTAGTTAAGTTATCAAGATCACTCTGAATCTTAGCTATATTTTCATCCAGATCTTCAGGCTTATAGCTGTATACTATTTTCAGAACATCAGCATATAAGTATGCTCTTCCAAATTTTATAGTATTACATATATCATTTATGTACATTAGAAACAAGAATGGACCTAAGACACTTTCCTGGATAACCCCACTGGTTATTGATCTTGGTGATGAAAGACAGTCGTTGTACTTTATCATTCGTTGTCACCCATTTAGGAATGAATGTAACTGCATCTTGAAGTTGACGTTCATTCTGGGAGTCGATCTGATCACTGTTCACTTTGAACGCGATTCCGTTTCCAACTTGCCTTCTTATTTCCGATAGCCGAAATTTTGTGCAAGTTGTGCAATATGCAGAAGAATAGTTCACTGATACTGGTTGTTTCAGTATAGTCGTTAGGATTTAGGAGTACAAGACATCAAACTCCTTAGTGATTATCAAATCTGATGTGCGGGTACATCTAGATGACTAAACGTAAATGGGACGAAACACGCGTCTAAGATTTTACTTATAGTTAATATACAATTCTGCTAATAACACTTGTCAGTTGAATCGATACTGAGGCAATCGGGATATATATATAAATGTCAAAGAGATTGGGCATCTGTAGTTTTAAATAATAAATAAACGAAAATAAATCAGGCAAAAGAAATGAATTAAAGTTCTCAAATAATAAAATGCATATAGGATTTTAGTCACAATTTTCCTTCAGTAGGTAGTTTTTGAGAATCTATCATCATTTCATTCACCTGAGCACTCTTTAACATCTGTCCTTAGTACAGTTATGTGTGAATATGTGATTAAACCTCGTCTATTTTCTGAAACGTACATGTATAGCGTACTGAGAAAAATGTGATCAACGACCAAACTGTTTATTTTACAACTTCCTTGATCACCCATTTTTCGGTTGTAATTCAGTGAACATTTAGAAACTCACTGTCTATGCTTTCCAGCTTGTAGCAACATCTGATGTTTGTTTCTTTAACTTGCTTCCGTTATCTTCAGAAGCATCATGACCATTTACCGCATTGTCTATATGAAACCTTGTTAAAAGTTGAAATTATCGCTGACTGATACTGTTTTTCATCCTGTAGAAATTTTTCACTGATTAATAGTAGGCAATTAACTGATTTTAATATCGCTCAACAAATGTAATTAACTTCATTGCAGTTTTTAAAATAATTATCAACGGTCTGTTGTTGCTGTTATCACAATGTTCACATTTTATCCTCATTAAAATATATGTCCTGATATTTTCTGAATCATTTCGAATACTTTTCCAACCGATGCTGATTATAATTTATTCTAAAGATTTTTTACTAAGCAGGGCACTTAGTGTGATTAGTTTTCTGTTTTTTAAACTTTCCATTAGGAATTCTTGACCAATGAGATTATACTTTTTGACAGATGTTATTATTTTTCTTGATACAACTTTAGTCATTTCTTATATCGCAAGAGGTATTCTTTATGTCTAGTTGTATCATAGATTAATTTATGTTATCAATAAAACTGAATGGTCATAACGACCTGAAACTGTTGTTCTTTTTGCTTTTTGTAATGATTTGTAGAAAAATCTTCAGTGGATTAAATCACATCATCCTGCACGATTTAAACCATTTTTAAAATTAATGCTTACAGAGATCCTCCAATCGAACATCAGTAGGGTGAGTCATAGATTGAAAATAGACTTCCTGCCGTCTGATGAGTAGGGACTTAAAATGATCGACTTTTAACCAGTTTGTTGGCGACTTCAATCATAGTTGAGTTTAATTCAATTAATAATGACTTCAATAATCTCATTCTTGGTATTTTGGAATTCGACCATAAATGTATGGAATATAGATATTCTATTATGTTTAACATTTTATAGCCATTGTGACATCCGCTTACATTAAACTGATAGAATATGGCGACTTTTGAAATCGTAGATGTGCGCTTGATCATATTTGGGAAACATCATCTAGATGTCTCAGCGTCTCGTAGTAGATGTTCTCTGCAGGACTCAAAAGCATTATTTTGGCTTCAGACGTCATTGCATTATCTGAACAATCACTGAATTCATATGACAATCCACTTGTGCATCAAGCATGAATGGTCACATGAACTCAACAATCATTTTCATAACGTGGTGGCTTTCGAAGTAAATGGTAAGAGGTTTAAGTCTCTTAGTGAATGATTACTGTGTAAGTAGATTCCTCTAGATTATGATGAGTGCTGAATAAAGCATTATGAACGTCCTCAACTCAAATGTTGACGCTTATTCATAAAAGCGATTTAGCAATTTTTGGTTGTAACTGAAATTCAGCACCTTGGATTCAAATGCTTCTTATGATACATGAACATTTTAGTGATCAGCAGAAATTGTGGGACCTGAGGTCCTTGGTTCTACTCTGCTTTTAAAGCCTGCTCCAGAGTCAAGATGGCCGTATTGTACCTCCGTATTTCTTTCTGATGGTGAGCAGACACTGATTGATTCATAATTTTAGTGAAATTTTATACGTATGGTATGTCTAGTTTCCTATTTGCTAGGTTAACCCAAATTATTGTGAATATTTGTTTGCAGGTTATTACACTTGACATTGACATGCTACTCAATACAGACATTATTGAATTATGGAAACATTTTGAAAATTTCAATGTTACTCAGGTTTGTGTATGATAATTTAAAACTTTGATTATAAGATGATCATTTTTTATTTGAAGCCTATATTACTGATCAAAAAAAAAATCTTTAATGGACTGAAAAATAATAACTGATGTTTAAAAAAGTGATCATATGATATCCATTGTATTCATGAATCGGTCCGTGTTCAGACACGATTAGAAATAATCCTGCTAGAATTGTGTGGATATTTTTTCGGGGTTTCAAATTTATCAGCGGTGCATATGCAGGAAATCGGCACACACCAATCAAATACAGGACATTCATTCTTGCATGGTAAAGCTCAGCATAAGTAGCTAACTTCAATCAATTCCTGATGTTGTACAACAGCTAAACAATATTGTGAATAATTGTTGGGGATGTTAGATCCCCAGAATTCGCTTGATAAATGCCTTATTTTGGTTTTTACGTTTGCCAGAATTGGCTGATCAGTTGACCTTGAGATTTCAATTCCCACCAGGAAAATCCATGGCTGTGATTGGCTGTAGTGTATTTTAGTATGCTCTTTTCTTAACTGTCTCAAGGACGTTTCTATGATGTATAAATATACGAGAGTTGTATGCTTGATTTTACTGTGATTGCTGGGTGTTTGTAGAATATACTTTCTACGCTCACAAAGTCTTTTTACTGGCTTTGGGGGTTCAAGGTAGCCTACCTGGACGCTGGTAAAAGTCTCGTTTATCGACTAAGGTAAACTCGTAATAGCCTCAAGCTTACTAAGTGAAGAACCCTGCAATAATGATAGTGAAATAGTGAAATAATGCAACAAATGTACCATGTTACATGAAATATCGATTAGTAGATGCACTAAATAAGCCTTAGGTTTCACGTAGTTGATTATTATACAACAACTTTACTGATGATTGATAATTGTGATGACATTTCTTGTGTTTTATTATTTATTGACAATCTTATATTCCTGCTGACTCTCAATTATTGAATTGTTTTGAAGATTATTGGTATTGCATCAGAACAACGTCCATTTTTTCAAACTGTTATGCATAAGTTAGAAAACAACTGGAAAGTAAGTTCAAACAGTTTGTCACACAATTTCATTATGCAAGTTTTTTGTTGTGAATAACCATCAGTCCATACCATTTTCACGTTTAGCTAGTACGTTATGCCGATTGAATTCAGTCTTCAAATTGATGTGTCTTTGTATACGATAATGAGATGTCAGCAACAAGAATTCTTAGTCGTCATAAAAGATCACACATATCTACAACATTAGGATAAAATATAAGTTCACTTCTTCGGTGAAATCTTCCAAGAACAATTGATGAAAATCATAAAAAAGGCCAAACATATGACAATATATCAATGACGTACCTTATTAGTTCTCGGAATAACCCCACACGATGAAATTAATGGACGGTTAGAAGAACTGAAAATAACAACTATCGAACATACGATTTATCTATCTATGTCTATTGTAAAATGTAATCAGTCATATGTGCAATTTTTTTATTTTAGGGTTATGGTTATAATAACGGTGTACTATTATTTGATCTGTCCAAACTAAGATCAACTTTATGGAAAAAGATATGGATATCTTTAACCAAGGATGCACTGGAAAAACAAGGTTATTTAATCACAGGAGATCAGGTAATTTAAACATTCGCATATTTATTAGGAATATTGTATCTGCGTTTCACGTATTTAACGGAAGTAGTTTTGCGTTACACGTTTTATTCAACATCTTTCTTAGCTGGAATCTAGGTGATCCTCTCGTACAGTAGTGTGTTATTTATAATACTTTTCCGTAGTACTTAAATCAGATAACTGTCGACGAAAACGGGTGATACTCCAAGTCAGCATTAGGCATTAAACATCGCAAATTCCCATATATAAAAACTGAAATGTGACAAAATGGAATATCAGAACGACTGTTGAGCATTCAGGACTATAGGGAAATATGAAAAGATTATCTGTTACTCAGATTCTAGGAATACCAGATGTGAAAATTCAATTGCTTATATCAGTGTTTCCGTTTTTCCGGCATCGTTGATATTAACTGTTACGATTGATGAGAACCCGTTGTTATTGTGTGCATTCTCACTGGGTATTCTCACTCTCACAATCAGTGATAAGCATATTCTGGCACATGCTTAGTTCCGTATTGGAACTATGCCTTCATTTGATTGTAATTATTCACTTCAAGACTTGAATACACCTAACTGGTTTATTGATCCACAATTGAAAGACTTCTAACTTTCGAATTTTGGAAGATGATCTCTTTATATGCATTTTAAAACAATAATTAATTTCCATATTTCCATTCAAGGTATTCTCAGTGAATGTGAATTTATAACAGCTTAGCTAATGCTTTATGTTGTGTATTCAATAATAACTATTACCTTAGATCTTGCTAACGGTTCTGTTATTGAGTCGTTGGTATAAATACATTGAAATTTTTAATTCTTTATTCCTCAGTTCTTTTAATTGTATAATTAAGCAAATACTAATAAGATCAATGGGCATTTTGTTCATTGAATTATTCAAGTGGCCAATGAATTAATAAATAACTTTCATCTTTGATTTCATTTAACTCTGAACTACTTTTGATCAAATATCCTATCATACAAAGTTATTTTGATTGATTATTTTCAAAGAAATTGGTTTCTTTTGTGGTGGTGTTTCGTTCTCTGAGCTGGTTGTTTTGGTTGTGGAGTTTTCATTGTTCTTCTGCTGAACAGCATCATCAGCACAAACTTCAGATAAAAGTGAAGCATTCGAATTTCTCCACGTTTGACCTGTAGCTTGTTCTGATTGGTTGATATATTTGGTCACTGTCGATGTGTTTGTTGATTGCTGACTGACCTGAGAGCCAAGCTTCTGAAAATTCTCTAGTATTCTTTTTCCTCCCCCTACCCAGTATTTCCACATTGTTCCAATCAAATTTGTGCACATAATTGTCGGTATGTATTGATATAAGGGAAGCGTTGTCGTAACGTTTGACTGCCAATTGTTGTTCACGTAAACGGAGCTGAAGAGGTCGTCCACTTTGTCCTATGTAGTGTTTTTCACAGTTTGAGTAATTTATTTTGTAGATGATATTTGGTTTTTCTTCCTTGTCATTTTGACCATTGGTCTACATAGGATTGACTGAAGTGATTCTGTTGGTTTGTGTGCAACACCTATTCCAAATGGTTCCAGTAGTCTTTCATATGTCTTTGATGTATGGCAGGATGATGCGTTTTTTTTGTTCCTGTGCTTGATTTCGCTTCTGATGACGGTTTCGGTTGATGTTTTTTGATGACATTGCGTGGATAGCAGTTCTTTTGGAAGATAGTCATCAGGTGTTTTTCCTCGTTTTTTAATGCTTCGTAAGTGCTGCAGTTTGTCTTCGCTCTCTTCAACAAAGTTTGTATGCAGTTGATCTTGTGGGTTCTTGGGTTGTTGCTGTCGTAGTTGAGAAATACGTCTGTGTGGGTTGGCTTCCGAAATTCTCGAGTTTCTAGTTTTCCTGTGTTATTTCTGGTCATTAGTACATCTAGGAATGATAGGCTGTTGTTTGATTCTTTTTCCATCGTGAATTCAATGTCATCTCCACTATCTCAAAATTTGTTTCTTTTACATAATGTACATCAATATTTACATCAACAAAACAATTGGCGAAACAACTCAGCCATAAGAAAGAACCTAAAAAGTAGCAGTACCATGAAGTTCACTGAATAATAAATGGATGACAGTAGAAAATGTATCATCAATTATGAAACCAAGCAAACGGCAACAAACAGAAAAATTAAAAACTTGAATTATTCACTTCAAGCAATAATCTTCTTCAATATTGAACCTTATACTGAATTTTATTGTAAAACAGTTTTTGACTAGTTACTTGTTTGTTTTTCATCGATTTCAGGATATTTTAAATTTAGTGTTATATAATAACAATTATATTTTGTATGAGATACCATGTGAATGGAATATTCAATTAAGTGAGCAAAGTGATGAGAATCGATGTCCTGTGAGTTGGTTAACTTATTCAGAATTGAAAAAACGCAATTTCTCAACATTGTTTACACAACCAAAATTGATTCATATCAATAATCGTAGAAAACCGAATGATATATCTTGGCAAAATATATCAAGCGAGCGCATTGATGATTTAGATATAATTCTTAAAAGTAAGTCAATATATAGCTGAATACTCTTATATAATTATAAATATCATCATTTGTTGTCTACTGTGTTTAACTAAATACAATTCTTCAAGGTTTCATTCAAATGGGCATAACTTCTCACTGGAATTCCGAGAATTCTTTCAAGAACCTGTTCGCTGCTAGGGATTAATCAAACTTCCGAAATAGGGTTATGAATGCTGTTGAAGATAATTCCAGCTAACTGATCAAGAGTTATAGTCTTCGATGTAGAGTAGATAGGCCCTAAGTTTGATTACCGCTGACAGGGTGGTGAGTTAGTGCAATGCTGATATTCACCGTACTTGATCGGCATTAGTCCATAAACAAATTTTGTTTGCAGAGAAATCGAATTCATTGATACCGTTGGTGATTTTTTTTCACCATTTCCGAGAATCATTGTTATTGGTACGCAGTATTGCTAACAAAAATGAGTTTAACAGTCAAATCAACTTAATTCTTCTGTGCATATTGATTGACACAATGTTGAGTTGAAAATAATCTGTGATTGTATTTTGTAAATATATGAATTTTGTGAATGATCGACAAGATTGTCAGCTACTTGTGTGATTACGCCACAGTATTGAGCTAACACGCGACCTGAGTTTGGTTCTCTTAAAACCGAAATGAATCAACACTTTCCTATACAGGCCGAACTTTTTAAATGAAACTGTATATGAACAGATGATGACCATCAAGCTTTAATGCGGACATACATATATTACTTAAAATTTTCATTTGATAAAACTCATTTTATCTTTTGAAATGAAGTATAATTCATCCTAATAAATTAAAATTTTGTTTTGTAGAAGATGCTTTGTATACCAAATACCTATCAGTTTACCGTCAATATACTAATTTACATGAATCGTGTTTCATTTAAACTCTGTTTAAACAAAGTGATCTCACCTTTTTGTAATGAATTTTCTCGTTTAAATGCGGATTTCTCACTGTTATAAAGAATGGAAACATGTTTATTTCTTTTAAAACAACAAAATTGATTAACACTTGAAATATTTTTTGTTTATTCAATTAGACTTGAAAAAAAATTGGATTTAGACAAGGTTATATTTTGAGTTGATGAAATGATACAATTGAATTAGATGACTATACAATATTTAAAAACCGTGAAAAGTAATAGTTCAATAAAAGTGAATGACATATTTTTTAATTCGGTGTGATATGTTCCGATGATATTACTATACAAATGAATAAACTGGTGGTTTTGAGAATGAGTCTTTATATTGTTTTTTTATTGTTCTGTTACTGCTATTATGGTATAGGCCACTCACAAACATTCTACAACTTACTATATCACTGTCAGTTGTAGCTGATAGTGTCCGATCCACGAATCTCAAGTATCTCAAATAATGACACATGTGTTTTCTGATTATGAGCTTTCGTAGTTCTTCTGATATCTACACTATATAATAAAACTGTTTTATTATTGGTATTCAAAAGTATGACTATATTGTTTGTTGAAAGTTATTTTTAGTTTTAAATAATCCTAGATTATAGAAATGCTGATCTTCCTTAACGAATCCGTCACTATGCACTTGCGTCAGATACATCTTGTTTAGGAATGATGCTGCACAGTTACTTTACGATTTGTACATATTCTAAGATCCGTTCACCGAGACTAATTCACTTGGTACTTGTTGTGTTGTATAAGATGACGTAGCTTTTCATGCTGTATGTGTTGAGACCTGCTGTTGAAGATGTTCATGCCACACTAACTGTCATCATCTGCATTTGCTGCTATGTGTAAAACAGAGTAGCTAAATCACCAGCGCAGTCCAAATAGTCAAACTGTCCACTGAACTCTCAGGCTCATCCCAGATGTTGAGGTTCACATAATCCAATCAAATAGCAGGAGAAAGAAAGTGATTGAGAGTGAGTAATTGTGCCAACACAACATATACTTGAAATGAGTCTCCTGACTGCTTTTTATGCAGTTTATCATAAGAATTGCATTTGGCATTATCGATTTTATTAAGCACACCATAGTGTCATGGACGTTCACGCTATCAATTGCTTTCGCTCATTTAAAAAAAAAAGAGTGCATAATGGTCGATCTCCTTCAATTCAATTTAACACTATAATCCGTGGTGCCACAAAGTGTTAGGTACATGATTATCGCTTAAATAATTGATGCTACCTATAAATCCATTTGATCGGTTCAGTAAAATTCTGCTTCGGACGTTTCCTGCTAATAAGAGTAGAGTGTGTACTCAGCAATTCTAAAATGTTCTGAGATTCTCGCTTGTTATCCTGGAGAGATGATCGTTTCCTCAACCTGTTGATACTTTATCGTAAGCAGAATCCTTGATGAGTGGGGCATGGGAAGTTCTTGCAATTACTGCAATCTTGGTTCCCTAGACCTCAGCTGCTTGCCGCTCTTGATTTTTCTGACGGTCAGTTGTTGAACAGTCAACACTGACTGATGTCACTTCAATGATAAACAGACCCAGTGAGGTTGGTATATTCAAGCGTTATTCAAAGTGCTCTACTCCCGCGTTATACAGTCCTTGACTGTTAGTGATCACCTTATCTTCCGTGTTCTTCACTGGTTGCTGTGGTTTACGATAGTTTCCAGTAAACCTCACAGTTTCATATGACAGTATCATGTATACTTCTCTTATAGCTTCTATGCTGTAACTACTGGATTTCACACACATATACGTTTGTCAAATTGAACTGCCGTCTGTAAGATGGTGTTTGTTTTTGGTTACTAAACCTATTTGTTGTTTGTTTCAACCCTTTTTCAAAAGATCCTGATTGCTTCCTTCCTGTTATTTCTTTCTCGGTTCACATCTGGATTATCCATATATATCTATTCCGTGTAATAGAGTTGATTGTGGCTAACAACCTTATGACACATACAGGTTACTGTTTTTTTGGAGACGTAAGATCCCCAGAAATCATTTGATAAATAATCTTATTTTGAATTTACTTCATGGACCGATCAAATAAATATAGCTTATGGAGTATGGATGTCGATTATAAATCAGTGTAACACGTTTATGAATAGATGCTACGGTTCAAAAGATTAGTAGATGAGAATAACCTCAGGAAAAGCGAATCCAGCCTCACTAACACGTAGCTTCCTGACTACAAGAAAATAACTCCATTTAGCTATCGGAATGAATGACCTGTCCACACTGTTAAAATGTTCATCATTGTTCAGTTGATGACTATTCCGAGTTTAACAAATGATGAATTTCGAATTGTATAATTGGAAATTTAGTTTAAGGTTGGACTGGTTTCTGTGATTATTGCATGAATATGATCAAATATAAACAGTTGTTGACACTTGTTTTATAGTATTCAAGCAATGTAACTAAATTTGACTGATTGAGAAACAACCAAAGAAAGAATATATATAGCACACATTTCATAGATGTTCTGAAGAAGCACACTCTCTCACCTGTCTTACATTTCCTGTTTGACAAAATAACACCAGTTCTATAGTGTGCACAGAAAACTTGCTTTACTTGCAAGATAGACATACATATTCTGCGAAGACTTCTTTACACTACAGTAGTAATATATATATATACATTCAACCAACACACTCCGTTGAAACATGACACGTGCCTGCGTTAGCATTCTACGCTTGCGAAAACAATTAAAGCATGTATCGTTGATTGTCATGGGTAACCCATTTTATTCAAATGAAGTTTTCAGTGTCTCAATGAAATCGAAACACAGTGAGCGTGAATATTAACAAACGAGTTGATCTTTGTTCAAAATCAAATCAAATCATCCAACGTAAGTTGTGTTAGTGTTTTTCCTTTTAGCAGCACAAGTCACAATTCCACTGATATTTCAAAGGAAAGATATCAGTTAGTAGGTCTGTAACACTGTTCTACATAAGTGGAACACACAGCAGTGCTGAGCGAAGCCACAGCTGATTGTGAACACGGACCATGCGTATCTTATGCATGCTACACATCGATAGAAATAAACGTGAATGTCCTATTGATAATAATAACTCCACCTGTAGACACTTCGAGACTACTGCTATTTCCAAGCCTTGATAAAGGAGGAGGGTTTGGGGATTGGGTTGGCGCCCGCATCACAACTCAAAAATAACTTGCCGAAAAATCACTAACCAGAATAAATAAATGGAACAATTTTAACTCTTCCCTGGGAGTTGGAGGAAGAATTATGATGTCGCGTGACGAGAGCCGAGTTCCTTCGGAAGTCACGGGGCCGATGACTCTTTTAACAATCAGAGCAACCATTCTTATAGGTACCTAGGACGTTCGTACATTAAAGAAGACTGAAAGACTACTTCAAGTTGCGGCACAAATGAAAAGATATAACCTCGAGGTGCTCGGCATCAGTGAAATGCTTTGGACACAGGTAGGACAACTGGGACTAGCTTCGTGGATATGCTGCTTTACTCTGGTCACGAAGAGGAAAATGCTTCACATACGCAAGGAGTTGCATTGATGCTGTCCAAACAAGTACAAAAGGCACTAATAGGATGGGAATCTCATAGACCAAGGATCATTAAAGCTTCCTTCAAAACAAAGAAAGAGGACATTACAATGAACGTCATCCAATGTTATGCACCTACCAATGACCAAAATGACGATGTTAAAGATCAATTCTACGAAAGGCTGCAGTCAATCGTCGACAAATGCGCACCAATAGATTTGACGGTTCTAAATGCAAATGTTGGCATGGACAACACTGGATATGACGACATCATGAGACGACATGGACTGGGAAAGAAGAACGAATTGGTGAGAGATTTGCAAACCAATGCGCTTACAAAAAACTGGTCATCGGTGGCACAATATTCCCACACAAATGCATAAACAAAGCCACATGGATTTCACCGGATCACACCACTCAAAACCAAATCGACCATAACTTTATCAACAAAACGTTGGGAAGGACAATGTAGGATGTGAGAACCAAGAGAGGAGCTGTAATAGCCTCAGACCATCACTAGCTGGTCGCTTAAATGTAGCTGAAAAGCAAGAAACACAGGATAACTGAGCAGACGACATCACGCAAGTTGATTAAAGCCTTTCTTCTGGACACCCTAAAACTCAATGAATTCAGGATAGCCCCCATCAATAGGTTCCAGGCCTTGCACGATATACTCAATGGATAGGAAGCAACATTGTAGAACAATTGAAAAAAGATCAAGGAGGCAATCACTTCAACATGTGTGGAGGTCCAAGGTCACAAGAAGAACCATCACAAAGAATGGACATCTGTTCATGCCCTTGTAAAAATTGAAGAAAGGAGGAACAAGAAGGTAGCAATCAGCGTCAGCCGAACAAGAAAAGAGAAATTAGGACACAAGGTTCACACACGGAAACAAACAGGCAAGTGAAAAAGAGCATTAGAGCCGACAAACGTAAGAACACAGAAGCTCGCCGGAAACTATTGTAAACAAGAACGACCAGCGAAAATCAAGGACGCAAAGTAATCAGTAACACTGAAAAACAGCAAAATAGGTTGGTAGAGCACTTCGAGAAACTCTTGAATCGACTAGCTCCACTGAACCCACCTAACTTCGAAGAAGCATCTACGGACCTCGCCACTACAAATGAGGAGATCAGCATGGCCATCAGACAAATCAAGAGCGGCAAAGCAGCAGGACCAGACAACATTCTAGCAGAGGCAATGAAAGCAGATGTCGAAGCAACTGCAAAAATACTTCACTTTCTCTTCAAGAAGGTTTGGCATGAGGAACAAGTACCATCAGATCTGAACGAAGTACACCTTATCAAAGTACCAAACAAAGGCGATCTCATCAAGTGTGAGAACTACATAAGCATCACTCTTCTCTCATTATCAGTCAGAATCTTCAACAAAGTATTGTTAAACGGAATGAACGACTTAGTAGACGCTCAACTTCGAGATCAACAGGCTGGATTTCGTAAGGACCGACCATGTACTGACTGAATTGCTACATTACGGATCATTGTGGGACAATCAATTGAATGGAACGCACCAGCCTACATCAAGTCCATGGACTACGAACATATATCAATGTACACCAAAATCAGGATTTTTAAATAAAAATGTCAAGACAGTTCTACTGTATGGAGCGTAAACTTGAAGAACTACGAAAGGCATAATAGAGAATATACAAGTGTTTAATAACAGTGTTCTACGCAAAATATTTCGTATTCACTGGTCAGACACTATCAGCAACAACGTAATGTGCGAGAGACTTAATCAGATTCCAGTGGAAGAGGAAGTCAGGAAGAAGCGGTGGAAGTGGATAAGACACAAACTCCAAAAAGCACCAAACTGCGTCACAAGACAAGCCATCACATAGAATCCTCAAGGCAAAAGGAAAAGAGGAAGGTCAAAGAACACACTACGCTGAGTAATATAGAAATATATGGGAAGAATGAACAACAAATGAACAGAACTGCAATGTGAAGCTAAGGGAAAAAGTTGGTTGGAGAAAAATGGTGGGCTGCCTATGCTTCATTCGGAGTAACAGGCGTAAGTAATTAGGTAAGTACGTCCTATTGATAATCGCAGTTAGGACATCCATAAATACAGTTATGTTGAATGTACAGAAATTGATGGAACACTGGCCCACCAATTGGAAATAAACATCACATCAAACACATCGTTATTTACATTTGGTTTTGACTGCCTTATAGCATTACTGACTTCACGAACAATAATAAATTTGACGTGAATGATGCTTTAGTTACCGTTCTCAGGTCATCTGTGTAGATCATTTTTTCCACAGACGCATTGTTTCTCTGTATATGAATTCCGAAACATCACTTCTAATGTGATCTCAGTTTTCAACTGAATGCTTGACAATTGATAAGGCCAATCGACAGAAATAAATGAAGTTTGCATCGATCAATGACCGAGACTCACATTATCACATTGGCTTTGGTGGTTCGATTCGTCGTTGATTATGCATAAACTTGTGATTAAGCACAATCTTTTCAGCTTTAGTGATCTCAACATTTTCAGAACATAATTAACAACTACCAGCTTATAGAAACTCTGCATAGAAGTCAACGTAAATCTGGAATCCGAAACACAAAAAGCAAGTGCTTTTAGTTGATAAATATGTCTTTCCAGAAGACTGGCACCTTATACAAGGGCTGGAAATCTATTGGCATCAAGTGACATCCAGATTAATGTTGTTCATCATTACTCTTTTCAATAAACACCTTGACAATGAATAGCAGTTCCAGATATCAGGCGTATATTCCAGTAAAATAGCGGGTGGAAATTTTCCTTTTGTTGAATGCTGGAGAAAGGTGAAGTGGAATCTCAAATGACGTTTCTTCTATGCTGGGTGGCACAAATCAGAATAGCGCATCACAAAAATGATGCTTTTAATTAGATCTCTTTCACAATAATCAAGTCTTCCATTCGAAGAAATAATCAGCAAATTCTTGAATCCAACGAAACCTTATACATTATTTAGATGATCATATGTGTGATTTTACTTACACTAATTTAGGAGATATGACCGTTTATCAAATTTGGGCAAACCTCATTGTTGCAAAAGCGATACTATGATACCAGGAACGATTTCGTGAGGAAATATATTTCAAGCATACATCCAAGCTGTACCGTGGGAATGAATAGGTTATAAGCATTGCAAATGGAATTGCAGAAGTTCGGTGTGTCCAAGCAATAATTGGCTATACATGTAATAGGCCAGTTAACACGCGCGCACAAGTTCAAATACAGAACAGTCAGTAATATTATCGAATTATTCGAACAACTGAATAGCATTTGTAGAAAGGAAAAATCTGAACATGATAGATTGTTTTGGAAATGCTCATTGTAGGTGATAGTCAACGGACGTGAAACATTTCATTTGATTCAACACCGTTGTGATATAAGAACGAATAAGTAGCACTGATAGTTCAAATGTCAGGCTATCATGGTAGCGTTCTTCAAACAGGCGTCTCACTGTATTACCTGGTCTTTCAACATCGATGTATCTCAATCTGTGATCTACCACTTCATGAATGTCATATCTAGATAATCATTCTGGCATCTCTACTCCAGAATCTAGTCACAAGTAATATTTTTCCCAATTCACCTATTCCTTGATAAATCTCGTCTTCGCTGATGGATTGAAAGCCTAATTAAAAACAGTAAAAAGCAATTTTTTCAATCAGAAAACTTCTCTTCTGTGCTCTGCACACTTACAAACACTTGAAGTTACTGTGAAATATTCTCTGCCCTATAGAAAAGACAACTACAAATCGTCACGAATAACAGTTTATTCATTTTACAGTAACGTATGTTTGTGTGAAAACCGACCATGGAAAACAACCAACATATTCAGTGGTCCTAAAGTAAAACAGAAAATAAAACCGTTTGTGGTGTTATTTCATATGGAATGAGTTGACTGATGTTGTGCAAACTGATGAAATTTTTATCCTGACCAATGCTTATGATTATTCTGTATGTTTTCAAATAAAGTGGATTGTACTGAACCAATATTTGTTATGGGAGCACAATGTTTTCTGAAAGAACTCCATTCTCTGTTGCTGTCTCTTGATAAATGTTGGTTTATCGAGTAGCTTTCGAAGCATCTTTTCGATTTTGAAGATTATTGAAGATTTAATAGTTGAATTCGTTAACAATTTCAACATAACATTTATTTGCATTACGGGGTTGTGAAGATTGTTAGGTTACACATGAATCGATTCATGGTTTCAAAAATGTGTAACTTAACAATCTTCACAAATCCGTAATGCAAATTACCTGAGCTCACTAGTGACTAGCCTCGTGAGGAATCTCCTCCGAGTTCTAGTGGGAAGACGTAGCCAGCGATGTTCAACCTGTTCGGGTGTAGGCAGTGTCTACCGAAGACCATGTATGAGGTTGCGCAACTCCGTGAATTTGATCAAGTTAGACATTAACACCGTTGGATACCGGCTCAGTGGTCCAACGGTTAGGGCGTTCGCGCAAAATACCGAAGGTCCTGTGTTCGATTCATGCGGGGTGCAGGAATCGTGGATGCGCACTGCTGAGAAGGCCCATACCAGGACGAAACGGTCGTCCAGTGCTTCCAGGTTTCTAACGGTGGTCTAACATTGATCGATTCATGGTTTCAAAAATGTATAACATTTATTGTTAGTTTTCATTGCAAATTCAAAATCTGGAAGATGATTAGTATTATTTACAAGTGATTTGTGTTACTGAAGTATATGTGGACAGTTATTCCAGATGAACTTGTCATAACAATCTTAGTTTATCTTTTAAAAAAGAAACGATCTCATTTTCTGAGGCCATCCGAATAAAAATACTCGTTGGTTATCACGTCTCAATTCTTTTCAATGACCAATATTAGTTTCATTCAAAATCTTACGTTTTATATGTTGAGGCCTTCTGAAACGAATCTGACAACAACTAAAATTGGAAATGAAGACAATCAATTATTATTCCGTCTAACTAAATTCACATTGAATAATATAATGACTTGAGACAAAATACAAATTAACAGTGTTTAGATGATTTCTAGCACTAATAATTTATCCCTTAGGTCAATTTTCGTCTGTAATGTCACGTTATCTAAAGTGTGATAGGTACGTTTGACTTTTTGGTAACCCGTCACGTTTACGTACATGGAAAGGAAAGCTGAACCTGTTTGCAAAACTGAAATGTAGTAGTTATCGTACTGAACAACCAAACTATGTCCAAAGAGCTGAATAATTCAGGAAGCCTCCTAATTGTTACGGCGGGCATGACACGACTTTTTCTGTTTGTTGTATAAAAGCGCATCTGACTGAAAACAACAAACTGAAAGAAGCGTTATTGTAGAATGCCCTCAGTGATTACACAATATTAATGTAGAGTCGTATTCAATATCGCCTACAATTAACACTCTATACATTCAGAGATTTCAATAACTGACTGTTGACTTAGTTTTAAACAAGTTCAGATATGCAGATGAAAATGTGCAGAAAGTGAATACGGAACATATACACATGCCATGCACAGGCCTAGACCTATACACACGATACTATACACGTAGGTATAGTTACAGGTTATTTATGATCAGTGATTGCATCAAACAATAGGCCATTTTGACTCATCTCGCTCACACGACTGGTGATATCCAAAACAGTACTCCAACGACAATTGGATTGTCTAGATTAAAAAGATGGCCAATAATTTTGGCATGATTCGATTTTGTTCGTGCTAAACGGCCACATGACTTTGAGTTAAATGTAAATGACAATTCTATAAAACGTGACATGGAAACAGATTTTACTCTCTTCAAAATATCCAATAAAATGATACGATGGACAACGTCAGTGGAAATCAATCATCACTGCATTTGCAAATTGTGTATCGATTTGATGAACTCACACGCACGTTTACTGCGTACGGCTTTTAAGTAATTGAAAACACTTAACTGTGTTTCGAGAAACTCAAAATCTGTAATGAAAATAAATAATGTGAAAACAGATTATTTTGATTTACGTATAGTAAAACCAGGCAGGTAATCACTGATACGATTTAAATTATGATATGGCACTTTGATGTCAATCCATACTTTTGCTAATTCGATGACTATTTAGGTCAATATAGTTTATTCTGAAAAGTTCTATTTGACATAGTGTGAATAACCTATTAGCATTCAACATACTTTTCAATGGTTGAACTCAACAGTGCATTCAAAAGTTTTTTCAATGTTGTTAGTAGAGAGCTCTTGATAAAATATGGAAGTGTAGAAATTTAACAGTGTTTTTATTGTATGAAGTGTTACTTTGAGCACAATCAACAAAGAAACTATCAGGACGTTTGTTAACCAGTTTGCAAACATAGATTATATAAAAACAGTAGGTGTCTATCAGAAACACAGAAAGTGTGCATCCTAAATAGACCCCTGCATCTTACATTATCGGTATGTGCATATAAGAAATTGATTGGGTTTACTACTGTTCGACATCGGTTTTCATCACTCCACTAATCGAAATGTTCATCTAAATGATGATATTCAGTACTTCAAAAACTTACTAGATCCCTCCTTACTTAACTAGTTCAAACAAGAGCAGCACTGCTATACGATAAACTAGCTACGAACTCAGAGTACAGAATATTTTTGTCTTAAAAACCTGTCCCACTATTATTTTACTAATGTTAAATGATCTGATATAAAGGCTAGTAAAGCCTAATTATTGTATATTTCTGATTTCATATCGGGTAAGTTACTTATTCTTTAAAAGTTGTTCGCACTTTTTCTGTCATGATACTCAGATTTGTAATCCCTATCGTTTCACACTTTTATATTGTTAATTAGTGTGACAGAAGTATTCTGCATAACGGACTCAGGTCGTTCAGTAATTGAAGATTCATATACATACCCGATATTGTCGTAAGCTGGAATGCATGGTAAAGCGATTGTAAGAGCTCAATAATAAAAACGTGTGTTTCATATCCACCTGTTGATTCCGACCTTCTGGCAGATGTCCGATTTAACAAAATCTTGTTATCGCCAGACATTTAACTAATACTCAACTTTACAAACATAAGCTCACAGACGAACAAATCTGATGTAGCAGAAGACAAAGCAAGCATTCTTTCATGGACTGAAATTCGTGCAAAACGAAATAACACAGACATTAGTGATTTACATTACCTTGGATGTGTTGTGGTGGTAGATTGGCGAAACAGGTTGAACCGCTACGAATGTCTGCCTCTGCTGTTTAAATTAGAAAGTAAGTAATTCGAAATAATTAATGATCGACAACATGAAATTATGTCCAGCTGATGTAAACCGCACACATCATAACGACGAGAATCACACTACTTATTGTTTAGGACAGCATTATGACATTTAATTTTTGAGCTCGCTCACATTGAAAGTACTTCATTCCTGCTTCAAAACAGTTGGTCAGATCAGAGAATGTACGGTTGGCACCTGAAATTAGTGAACAGGATAAAGTTGTGCAATTCATGAGACTCCTCTGTACAAAACTGTCCACGTTCTTTGAGTACTCCAAAGTGTTCAAAGAATAATAATGATGAATAATCAAAGTGAAAACTTACCACTTTTAGGTTTGTAATTTTGAAAGGTTACTATCAAATCTGAAGTTAAGTAACCATAAACTTTCGGTGTAACATAAAGGCATTAACAATGTTTTTGAATTCGCAATGAAAATTTATTCAATAAAAGTCGAGCGACTGATGTCACAGAATAACGCATCATTCACAAATTGTGTACACTGAACATGATGATTATGTAATAGATAATAGACGTAATACCAGACACGTATGTAGAGACTATCACTGGATTACATAGAGATATTACTAGTTATTATCGAATAATCATTGAGATATAAGCAATAATTTGCATGATTCGTGTGCCTTATTGGAGTGAGCCATTGTTGGCACAATCATTCAGATTCGTATGACCTACCATTTTCGGTAAATCATTCGGAAAGTAAGATTAAGGCAGTGTTCATGTGCTCTAGCCACTCGTGTGGAGAATGAGACATAAGACAGATCGGCAAAATAATTGAATGCAGCTTCATTACAAAAACTGATGTCGCATCACGTCATGTTTAGGACATATCAATGCAAACAGTCTGAAATGAATAAGACGCAGTAAAATGTACAAAAGACAGGAACCAGTATTCTTAAACAGCCAGTTACTGAAACATTTGTCAGCGTTTTACAAATATCAATTAATAATCAATACTGTCTTGTGGTCAGCCAGCTTCCCACGGCAATTACTGTTCACTTTTCGCACTCTATCCACCACGATACACGTTACTATTCACTGTTTGATGTTGAAATACTTTCCCCTGTTTGCAGACAGTGTAACAACAGTCTATTTTAATGAGGGCAGCTAGCTTTCGTTTAAGCTATTAGGTCACCGTTACTTTGTCTACGCCACTTTGATAAGATTTACAATTTTCTGGTCTTATAATGAACCACGTGTCTTTCAAACGATAACTACTAACCAATTTGAACTTACTACCACAAAGGAAATACACTCTAAGTAAATCTCGAAAACAATTTTGCTTAAATAAGTACTGAACTGTGCATGTCAACCAGGAGATCGCCTGTGTAGTTACTTCTTTTAACATCAGTTGTCAAAATAGAGGCAGAATCAAATAGTTTACGTCGGCAACGCGGCCTGAACTTGTTACTCAAGAAAACGCTTCTTATTATCGTACTGCTCAACATATAAGAGCGTTGTGGTTGCATCTGTAACGGTTTGATGTTTTCTCTTATCTGGCTTGCCTCAAGCATTCCGATGTGGTTTGCGATTGAACATTATTCATTTTCAACTGCGTCTGTCTCACATTTATTTCGTTTCCGACAATGTTCACGTTTGTCACTGGGTTTCCTGCACACGAATTTTAAAGCGGTCATCATAACATTGAATACTTGAGCATAACACTTTTCAGACTATTAGCCTGTATATATACAATTGAGTCCCTGATGGTATTTAATACTTGATACAGGACTGTACAATCGTAACGATCTAGCACTTGAGCAAGCAACTCAGGCTACACGTAATAGACAAATATTTTGACCGTTTAAAAACAAAATCGCCTACTGCATTACCATACAGTTGTACCACAGTCACAAAACTAAAACCCTCTCAAAGGAGGAGGCAACTGTTATATACTGCACTATCCCATTAGTTTAATTTTCAAATATGAAAATATGAATCGATATTGGCGGGTCGAGGACAACTATGAAAAAATATGTCGTTAATTGCTGGTGATTGTACAGTGGAACTTATTATGTTTATTTATCTATCAGTTCTTCATTCAAGTCGAGAATCCCCACACTTCGTCAAAGGCTGCAACAAATACGTTTTAATCTAACAACATACCATTGAGGTTTTTCGCTGCATGTTGGTTTTCATAAAACAAATGACGACATTGAATGGCTAAATCAAAATATTTAGTTTTTTATATATAAACAGTCCGTGATTCACCCTCATCGCACTGCGTAGCATAATTTTTCAGATTTGCTTTTACTTGAACTAATAATGATAAACACAGTAAATAGAAAAATGTGATATTTGTACAAAAGGACATGAAAAGGTTTATACACTTCACAACTCAAAATCGACGACTCAACCGTGACAGTCAGTCCTTAAAAATCATAATTCGATCAAAACATGTTGTTCAAGCTGATGACCAATGACCTTTGTTTTTATCTGGTTTCATATGATAACTTCCGGCTCGTGATTTCGAATTATATATTGAACATCACTGTTCTCATTTTCGTTACAATTTGCCTGAACAGTTAAAATGACTTTACAATGCTTGCAAAAAGTTATGTTTGTTCGATGTCGGAATGCATCTGGGTTGATGGAATAATTCTACGTGATGTGACCTCTTTTCATATTCACCTTTCTTACAAACGTGGCTGATAACAGATAGTTGTATATTTGTTACTTTGATTGATTCAGTTTGTTACTAAGTAATTGGTAAGCTTTAGATGATACAGTTAGTTGAAAGTCAACAAGTGTAAAAATATATTTCATCCAACTCATCACAGTAAACAAAGGAAGACATTCTTTTTTTAGGAGGACTTTATATAAGATGTGAAATACCGTTATTCGCATACATGGACCTAGTATTCTTATACATTACGAAGATCATTCAACATTCAGACTCACTAAATCTGTGGAAATAAACGGAATTGAAGTACCTGTTGCATTTTTCATGCGAGCTTCAATACGCTCAAGTTTCATAACAGCTTCTTCGTTTAGCCCTGCGAAAAAATAACAGAAAGTTACTTTCCATTGTAAAACATGAACAAATCATAGCATTATCAATTCACGAACTCATTTCGTTTTTCCGACTTTTGAAACTTTAATGAATAAAACTTTTTTTCAATACTGAGTCGCGCATCGAAATTGAGAAAAGGATACGACATTGTAAATATTTCCGTTATAATAAGCCTGCAGCTCATATAACAACAAGATAGGTAAGATTTTTCACATGAACGTGCTCCGGACTGTTATTTTGAATCCCATTGCTTGCATGTCGGCATAAAGAGCCTCTGTGTTGCTAGAGCCGGTTCTAAGAAGAATGGTTATAAGTGAACAACCTAACTCTCGAAGACAACTAACTCGCTAAGAAAAAGCTAGCCGGAAAACATGATTGAAACCTCTTGTGCATGTTAGATCTCCAGAACTCTCTTGGTAAATATCTTTATTTTAGATATATTTTATCGGCCGATCAGTTGAACTTGAGATCATTTCCCACCAGTGAAGTCCTTAACTGTGATTAGCTACTGTGTTGTTTTTGTTTGCTATTTTTATGATTCTCCTACGGACATCCCTATGGAGTATAGATAAACTCGATTTGTGTGCTTGGATGTACTGTGTGCTGGCTGAGTATTCGTAGAATACAATTTTTTACTCTATATCAAGTCTTCTTGCCGAGGAAATTGGGTTCCCGTTATTTGATGAAGGTGCACCCGTAATAGAATAGGCATACTTCAAAACGAGTGTAAAATTTAAACTCTACTCTAAGAGGTAGGTCATCAGTCAGAAGAACTATGACTTCTCATAATATACGACAAAGCCTTTGGGAACTCATGAGACTGATGCTTCTTCTGAAGTCTGGCCCAACGACTCTTCCTGGTAGATGGAAGTTTCGGACATTGTGAGCGAACAAAAAGCTGTTTCAAATCGCTGCGGAGTCTGAAGGATACAATCAGTGAGACAGAAACTGAACGCAGGGTGTACATTAAGATGAACTGCAGGAGTGCTGCTGTTATACTTCAACCATGAAGACGGAAAAATCCTCACACATGAGATGGATCTGCGCTGTTAAAACAAGCACAAAATGCACTCATAGCGTGAATATCTTATAGTCTAAGGACCAACAGAGCATCCATCAAAATAATGAGGACCATTTTAATACCGTTAATTATAGCTATGAACCCAGTAATGACTACAGTTAAGACATCAGATATCGGTTCAACAACAGGCTGAAGTTAATCGTCGAATGCGGCTCATAAAAGGACTTGAACTCTCCTACGAGTAACGCAATGGTCAAGGTTGTCATGGACAACGCTGGATAGCAAGACATTATGTGACGACATGGACTAGAAGAAATGAACTTTGAGGATCTCCTGAATTGACCGTTTCCCCACAAAATCCAAACATAACCCACGAGCCTTCTAATAATTGATCATCTTATGAACCATATCTAGAATTATATGGTGATATATTCAGTGTAGAATGTATTCGGTTTTTCCATTTTGTTCTTATCAAGTATGCAAAACTATTTATGGATCTTGCAGTTTTGAGACGCAGTGAAGACAGTGTTACTTGCGAGGGTCACTTTACTCGAAAGCATTAGTAAGATCCGCCAAAATCTCAATCTTCCACCTCATGCAGAATGCCGACATTCTGCATTGTGTATTCATGGGCATCCTCAGTGAATTCTTCACAGCAAACATTTTACCAGACTTTTGGAGAGGAATAAATATAATTCAGATTGTCGAGTATTTATGTTCAGCTATGGATGTGTCAAAGTAATAAATTCGTTATTTCTTGAAAATATGAAAAAACAGTCAGTTCGTCAACTGGTGTAAAGAAAGCACCTTAGAAGCTTTTGTAGTTCTCCATCATAATATACTGTTCAGCTAAGAAACAGGTGGAAAATATTTTTGATGTTTATGTTTAGAATTTAATTTCACTTTGAACCATTTGAAGTGTTTATTACTTAACACATTTAGCAACATCAACAAGGGCAGCTGAAGAACCATGTGGCCATTTCCGTTTAAGTTCACAAGAGAACAACATACGGTGTCTTTACAAACTCAATGAAAATGCATTTTTAATATGTTGTCTGCGATTAACACTATCAATACGAGTGAAGTTAATCGCTCCCACTCATTCGTTTAAATGTGAATCAAACAATGCAGGTGGGAAACATTATCGATCAACAGTAGACTAGTTGAAGTCGCATAGGTTTTAAACACTTTGAAAATTTGTGATAGAATCGATGTCAGTCAACACATGTGTTAGTACTTCCACTAGTCTGTATTGATCTCTCGAAGTCCTACTCATGTCGATGAACGTCTTCCGCGTTTCCATCCGTGCACAAAAGTGTCACATCCAGTGTTACGCTTTGCACGCTTGTTCATATGACCATTTATTGAGCAATGTTATTCATCAAATGTTTTCAGTCTTTTCAAAATTTATTTGCTGAGTTCTTGAGAACGCAATGAGCGTGGTTTCAGGCGAGTCTTTTGATATCATTATGCATATGGTTGCGAAAAGTTATTTAAAAATAGGCAAATTTCTCTACAGTGGTAAAAACGTTAACACTTAAGAATCTATGCACACTGCCACAGGTCTATTGACAATAATAGACCTCATTCATGGCCGGTAAATTTTGTGACCTAGAAGTAGTAAGAACTGATTTCACCAGAACTTGTACTTCTAAAAATGTTTGTAATTAAAAGTTATATTATTTCTCATTATGTTTTAACCGACATTTCTTTGTTTTAATAAATAGTTACCTACCTTTAAACACTTCTGCTGACTCTTCAATAGGATTCATATCGTTTTGTGAATAGATCGCGCCTAGATATCAGAAAACGTTCGATTATAATTACTAATGGACACAACATTTTAGAGAATTGTAAGGCGTATTCTTGAAAAGAAGTTGTTTTCAAAATGCGTAAAGATTTCATGAACGTGGCCTCAACGAATGCACACCTGTTCAGATGACCGACCTCTTTCACTAAATTTTATGAATAGAGCGATGAATAGTCGAGGAAAGTAGAATGATAAATAAAAAATATCAAATGAAAACTGATTGCGAAAGGACAGGTGCTTTGATTATGATATTATTGATTTAGACTTGTGATGATAATTCATAATAAATGGTACACGGACCGCTTGTTGAAACTTGACTCCCAAACAAAATCATCTGATTATTTTAGGTTTATTAAGTTCAAATGTCATGAAACCGGTCGCTGAGCGTAGGTATTTATAATGGGTTCTCCTGGTGTCAAGCCTTATTGAAGGAGCGGGTTTGAGTGAATGGTAAGTGATGCTATTCTGTATAAAATGAACACACTAATAAACGATAACCAGAAGGAGGTAACAAATTCACGAGGCCAGCTCAGCTTCTGACATCTGTAGTCAATATTAATTTAGGTACATGATGTGTTCATACTTGTGGGAGACTGAAAGAGTAATCTAAAATGCTGCAAAAATGCCAGTTCACAATTTAGCGGTACTTCAAATCAGTGAGTAAAGTTTAGTCAAATAATATATCTAATGAAAACTGATTTTTACTTACCAATAAGTGTGGTAAAACACAACAAGAGATTATTAATCACTCGGTTGAACCCCATCAACAGACGCCTTATTTTGATACTTTTTGAAATAAAAGGTACTGATACTTATCATTTTATACCATAAAGACAAAAAATTTTCAATCAATAACATCTTTACAAATACAATGAAATCTTTGGAAAAGCCATAAACGGAGATTGGTAATTTAGATCTCGTGATTTCGTTAAATTACTTTATGGTGGTTACACCGACTCAATATATTATATCGAAAGTATTTCTTTGATGATAGCGACTTGACAAGACTTGCCGTACTTTAAATTGTCGGTTATTTGATTATTACAAGGGAACATAAAACCAAACTGAATCCATCTTATATGCATTAGTCTTGTCTGAAAAACTTTAATGACCTCAAAATATTTTACTGTAGACTAAGAAGAACAATTGCAAATACTGAATAACTATTCATGGACGTACAACAGTTACCTTCAATTTATTCACATCATGCCAAAAGCATATGATGGCTAAAGGTTATTTAATCAAAGAGTGTTTATCTTTACCTTAGATCTCCATACCTCACTTCATCAATGCCCTGATTTCGGATTTCATGTTTGTGAGCATGCGTTGATCAGCTGAATTCAAGATTTCATTTCACAAAAGGCAATTGCTTAGCTGTATATTTACATATATATATACAGAGTAGTTACATCTCGAAAGTGCTTTAACTTGATCCCGTACACCGCAACAATCCTGAGGGGACGCTGAAGATGTTTAAGTATTTTTATTCCATTTTTGTAGTGTACGTTCAATCGCTGAGTCAAATGCGTCAAGTGATACCAATTAGTGTTTTGGTTTCAATGATTTTCAACATCGTCTACCCAGTGATATTTTCCTTTACTATGGATTACACCTTAATTACTCCCTTGGCACGATCCTGGTGTTCATTCAACATCACTAGATCGTCGACTCATATATGTTTATTTCTGGATCCGATTTTCTTCTTTGTCTGTGATTAGCGGAGAGATTATATCTAATAACGGAAAAGTAATCGGTCTATAAGGGTATCGATAAGCACCCTCGGTTGACACTTTTATAGGTGTTTCATGAGATACGAAATAGTGTTTCTATGTTCAGGTCCTACATTATGTTATGTTTTCACGAAAGTTGAAAATCTTGTGCGGCGGCAGCATGCTGGATTAAATCCATTTTGACATGTCTGTCTCTTAACAATGATGCCTAGTTTTCAATGCGACGAGAAACGAGGCTCGAATGGTGGAGATTAGATTTCTTATCCTTGAAAAAACAGTCATAGTTTACATGTTAGCTGTTAGGTCGTGAATATCACTTGACAGTACTTATTGTGTGCGGCTTCCGTATTTGATTGTCGATAATCACCGATTTTGTGCCCATCGATGCTGTCCGTTTCAGAGTGATAATTTGCCGGATGCAAACTGTGCTTATTGACGAAATTTTTTGTGGTTTTGACTGAGCATTGTTCGAAAGAACAGAACGATTATGTGTTCAATGATATGTGTTGCGAGATAGCAGAAAGGTTGTTCAGGATATCAATAAGGATCGGAGCAAACGCTTCGAAATTGACGTGACTTCGAAGACTTTCCTCCATATACAGGGAACAAACCAGTTTCGGACGTCATACTAAGATATTTAATCACTTTCGAAGATGGGAAGTTGGTCACAATTCACTGTTTGACAATTTGAGTACATATTCGAACAAGTAGAATCATTCGATGTCATATCCACTGTGTGATAGGCTTAAATGTCTCGATCCGCTTCTCCCTTCCTAGTTGCTTCGGCAGCATACACACATTCATTTTCTCACGACCATTCTGGACAAGTACCTGGATCCATTCGAATTTCCTTAGTAGAACGGCTGAAGATAAACTCGCAATTTCGGAGTACTTTCACATTCTATCCTTCCGAGGTTGTATATAAATGCTACTAAATTCTTCCTTCCATAAATCCTTTTTCGCGTATTTTCCTATCTCAGTTATCTCGCTTTTACTCTCTAAATCTTTGAGGTTTCACGTAAGTTATTAATTTGGCTACCAAATCTTACACTAAAATATCCGGGAAAATCCACGGATGTATGAAACCCTGAGGTCAGTAGTAAGTCGAAAATCTCAGTCTTGAGCTAATGGTTTGCGGAAAAGAGACTAAGACGGTCACTAGAAAGCAGAAAATGCGAAACGACACTCTGAATCTTACTCATAAGACAAAATATGTATCGGAGACAACGATGTGCTTACTTTCAACCAACACAGTCTTCCATCCAGAAATTGCAGGAGGATGACTGTGTCGCCTGCTCGATGACAGTAAAAATCATTAACTCTGCTTTTGAATGCAATTTTTGTAGTATATTAGTCTATCGTCACTGCGACTCTATATTACCTAAAGAGTACTACGGGTTCGTGTTGAGTCACCCCTGTCCGTGGTTACGCCACATATCTGCTCCTCTAGCAGAGTGCCCGACACATTTTCGAAGTCACACGCCCTACCTATATCAGCTCAAACATTCCAACGGACGAATATAAGTCGCTTGGCACTAAACCAGTGTAATAAGCGACCAAGGCGGCCAAAACCCGAACTAACACGCCGACACTGTTAGTTCACCAGCCGTTCCATTACTGACGATAGTTTGATAGTATCGCAACTGTGTACTTCCTGTTTCCTCTTTGAAGGTTTGAATGAGAGTAGCTTGTTTCCATCACACTAGGAGTTGGTGTGACTAGATTGAATGTCCGAACATGTCAGAAATTGGTGGACAGAGGGCTTCTGCATATTGTTTTAAGACTAAGAAGCGAATATTGTCTCAACCTCTAGACTTTACTGGGCCTAAGCATTTTGGTTTCCTTAGTACTTGGTCAGGAGTATTACGGATATATCCTAAGCCGTTAGCTGGCACCGGGTTTGCGAAGCAATCAGAACATTTGGATACTTGGTTTAACTGGACGGTTTGTTGAAGATCTAAACCATCTCTTGGTAGATGAAATCTTTACTATTTGGACCTTGGAGAAGCCAAAAAGCCTGAAGCTCGGGTTTTCTTTTTGTCATGAACCTAAAGAGATGCTTCGAAATTGCCTGTATTTGGACAACTACGTTCATTAAAAAGTGTCTCCATTCACTTTGAACTTTGTTATTGCATCTGCTTTTTAATGCCTATTATGAAATACAGTCCAAATCATTTGAGGAGAACTTGTAACATGCCCTCCTGTTCGGCTGTAGCCAGCGCACAGACCATGTTCTTCCATTTACAGGTGTGTGGTGTAACTGAGGTTCGTTGTCTACGACAGCATTCTGAATGATGTCTCTCACTGTTTGCCAGTGATCATCTACTGTCAGCCTCCGCCATTCCTGTGACCATGGAGCTTGCAGAAAGTTCTCCCTCGTTGTGGCAAAGATAGTGCTCCTTTTAGTCCTGTGTGGGTGTTTCTTTTATGACCAAATTAAACAAGACTACGCCAATGTCACTAGTTCCTGATGATGTTTCGACGTGAATATCCTGGACGAGGAGCTAACCATTTGTTGACAAATAATCCAGGTTTGGGGGCTTTCCGTCCGTATATCGTCTAGTGGCACTGCATACATGATCAGTCATCCCAGGAGTGGCAGTTGTAGTATTGCCTCAGTAGGTTTATCTTTCCAGACCTCAGTACCTCAGAGAGGCTGATAAATCGCTCCAATCATGTACTTCGTATCATTTGTGTGGAATCGACACCAACATGAATCTATCGCTTAAGGTAGTTTGGTGTAGTATAGCCGCTTGGCTTTTTAAGCGTCTGTTAATATATATGGCTACTCTGCTCACTGTTTAGTGTACATTATTGCTTTGGAAGCGTGTCATGGCTTGCTAACTCACTTCGTCTACAATGTCAGGGGACATCCATGTTTTAATTAGGATTATGATCATCAGATCCATGTAAGAACACATATTCTAGATTTATAACATCTTAGTCTTCCTACGTTGCTATGGACGCATTTGGTTGTTTGTCTCAGCATTTTATGCAGCTTAGCAGCAACAGCCGTTGTTGGATTTTCAAACACGTTGTTCAAATCTAGTTGGCCCGTTCTGTGGGAACTGGCCTCAGCATGTCTTTTGCCTGTGAAGCGCATTCAAATGGAGAGGCAACTACCTTCATGTCTTGTCCCAAAGGTTTTCGATCAAGGTCAAATGTGAACCCCGTGAGTTTATTTTGCCCTACCTATCGAAGAAAATTAAAGTAAACGAGTATATTGAAGATTTCAACTATTTCGCTGGTCAAAATGAATGGCTACAAGGAAAATTTTATTTCGCATCGAGAATCATGGTATATATGCAAACTTTGATCAATGACAATCGAGTTATTAAAATCTTCTCAAATCTCCTTATACATTTTGCGTATTGCGGCAAAACATAAAAACTAACTAAATAAATGTGTATTTCTTTCTCTCAAAACAGAATTTGTAGTAACTAGATATTAAATATCCCTTCCTTGTGAACGGGAAGATTCGAATGACGAGAACGATTACTGGTCAAGTCGATCAAGTCGATTTCATGACTGCTTACTTTCACCAACACTTTCGAAAAGTAGTCTGGGAAAGAGTGGCTCGGTTGATTTTGCCACTGTCGTTCTAAATTGTCGTTTCTTGTCTTCGTCATTTACACGTCAGTTTTACATAGAGTTGCATTCCCCACGCATATATTCACATATCCACATCCTTATACAATCTGAATAATTCAATCGATAGAAGTTCTCTAACATTTCGTGTAATTTTCATTTTCAGTCTGAATAACTTCACACATCTAGAGGAAAAATCAAATATGTAATGATACGCTATCGATTTCTAATCACATTAAATAACTATAGTCAAAACATATGGTATCTCATGCACTACAATCAAATAACAGAACAAGTAGAATATGTGCACTTCGGTAAAGTGCATCAACTGATCTGATATAAAACATAGTTCAACATCACATTTGGTTATCGGAATAAAATAAATTAGTTTCCCAGTGTTTAATTTTCATGCACCATGCCATGTGATTATCGCCTTGATTTATATAATGACGGCTGCAGGCAAAGAATCCGTAGAGAAAACTTTGGTTCTACATATGAGAAACTAATTCAAACAGAAGTTCTATCTTCAAGCATTTAACTGACTTCAATGGCAAACTTACCTCACTAACGTATTTCACCGTTGATCACAGAGTCTGTTCACATTTGTCAACATTTCATTATTCAAAAGTGCATGAAAAATGAAATGAAATTTCTGTTTATCAATGAAGGATCTTTCATCTGTCCTTTTCATTGTCCTTCACCTGTTATTGTTATTTTTATAATTATCTCGTAGATGAACATATGCATTTGTTTATGTGATGGTATTTTTATTCTCACAACCATTTTTGTGTTTGTTGACATCAGTCCACCTGACTCCTATCTCACGTCAACATGTTTTTAACTAGCTAAACAATAAGAAAATTATCTTGATCAGGTCATTCTGTTCACACTGCAATTTGTTGTTCATGCACCAATTCTCTGTGTATTCTCACTATCAACAAACAATGAGTGGACGCTAAACCACATTGTATTGTTGATATTTACACCATATCACTTGGTTTTATTGTTTATTTCACTTACTGATCATGTTGATTCCTTCTTCACACTTCACGTGTGGGAACTAAACTCTCAAGTTTCTCATCTGTGGACAGTTTAAAAACAGTCGCAGAAAACGCAAACCTTGAGTAATGTTTAAATTTTGGTATTTCAGTGCGTATTATTTAGCTAGAAATGTAAATAATTTAGTTGACCGGGATCAGGCTTAGTAAGAATACTTTAAAAGTGATCAACTAATTTGAAACGCATGCACATCCTGAGAGGTTGAATGTAAAAACGGATATTCCAAGCATGATAAGATTTGCATATGTTGAATGATTCCGTCGGTAATTCAGAAAGTAACAATTCGTCAGTTTGAGTGTACATTAGTAATTTTATGGAATATTTGTCACGAAACGGGTGTTAAATTGTTCAATGAAATATAAAAATACAGACTATAATCATTTTGCATCCTCAAAATAGTTTCAATCAACTGGAATAATATATAAACAATATTACGAATACAGGCTTCTCAAACCTAATCATACAATATATTAATTGAGAACTTGGTCGGTTTGCATATATCACATTCAAAAGTAATGAACATCATAAAACTTTCAAGTGTTTAAGAAAATTATTGCACGCCGTACAGTCTCGGTCAACAATAATATAATCATGGTATGAACCAATCGATAAACACCTATCAAACACGTGCTCATCAATATAAATCAATTTCGCGATTCTTCAATGAATCGTTTCTTACATTTCTACAAAACTGTGATGGTAATTCAGAGACTCAAGTGATTTGAAATTACTAATAGCAGTAGATGTTAGTTCAGACATTCATGCTCTTACCTAGTCGGAATTCAAAACATGCTGAGTTAGGAAAGCAACAGTTCTTACCTAAATAAATATTACCACTCACTTATTCTACCAACAGCAATTATTTAGCAAACTCTAATAATCAATTCCGAATCAAGTTGGGTAGATAATCTAATACAGGATAGATATGTTTCTAATCACCAGTGACAACCAATAAACAGTTCATACACCAAACAAATTCCATACTTTCTGATTAAATATTGTGCAGTTTGTTCGAAAAGTGTGATTTCATTCTACAGACATAACAATAACATCAGCATTACCAGTTCCGGTAGTGTCTCTCAATTCACAATCAACAAAATGCGTAATTCCATTCAGTCATTCGAGCAACACAACAACACAACGAGGCAACTAGCCAATATCGCAGCCTTTATAATCCATGTGTCAAGTAAATCAACATTGATGAGGCCAGCAATACAAAATGTATGCAAATTATTTGATTTATTTAAAATCAAAAACAGAATTACTATTTCACAACAACTATTAGATTATTCAATAGACTGGAATACTTGATCATGTGCAGAAATTTACAAAATACTTGAATAACTAGTATTTCAAATTTTCCTCAATGAGCTTGAAGTCAAGCGATCAGTGACATAATTTACAATTATAATAATTTTGAGAATGCACTGGAAAGTTTTAATTTTATCACATTAATAATTATTACTAGTTGAATAACTACCTTCGCCAGTAGAACAGGACCACAGCTATCTTTAGACGAAGCTTCGCCTCTCGCACGTCGTGACACATCATCCACCCTTAGTATATCGTATGATGCATCAGAATTTTTTCAAGGAGCCGTCATGCAACAGACCATCTCTTGAAATTCGCAACGATGTTCTGAATTTATTCGATGTCACTTCGAGTACAAAACGACGAGGTCAATCTCCTTCGAAAGCAATCTACCTGTTCTCATGTTCTCATACGAAACGATTCGGTACGTAAACCTTTGCAACAGCTTTTCGAATGAATTCATCACGTGATTTCTCGTCACGCACGGACATTCAAGGTTGTTCGTCATGGCTGCGTCGAGATCGTCAGCATTCCGGAAACAACCGATACGCGACACGACACTATCCTCATACTAAATATATGCCACACATATTCTCTTATTCTTTCATTTGAATCGTTCGCTTATGTCGACGACCATCGCTGTGTTGGTACCGTGGACTTTAGTCAATCTTGGTGAAAGCTGGCCTGAACAAACAAGCTCTTGTCAAAGCACTCAGTCGATGTTCTGCTTCCGAATGTATATGGCATACGTGTGCTTTGAAACTTGATCGTTCTGGTACGAACCACTACGAACGCAATGTTCAGACTCTGGATGCAAGAAACGCATGCGTTGAACGCCAACCCGAGCAACACACCTGGCACGTTACTACTTGCACAGTTCAACGTGAATAAATTCCAATGACAAATCGAGCTTCATTGGTCGTTTCCTGTCCGTCAACATTTCTGCACTACAATCGACCGTTGGCCGACCAGCCCCTCCTTCCGCACGAAGGCCCTACCTATCGAAAGTTTAAAGCCGTTCTGAGGGTGAATACTGTTCCGTGAGCTCTACGTATTCATAAAACGAGTTTATTGTGATTGTGAATGTGTAGTACCTCCACATATATTTGAATTCGCTTACATTTAATTTGGTCAAGCCTCTCGATTACTTAATATAACCAAGTCATTTGTATAACAATTACTTATATGTACCATTGGCTTTTATTATTGTCTGGTTTGTATGAGCTGGTGTGACTGAACATTGATTTTACCTACGCGCATATTCATTCTACACACATCCTACACAAAGAATTCCTCATCGGTAGAGCATCATTCAGGAAATTGGGTGATTTTGTGCACTGATTATACTGAGGCTTACTTTTCGGATAGACTCATGGTTTATTTCACTGCATTGAACAAAGAAAGAGTCAGGTCTGATTAACTTGTACACACTGTTTCGATTATTGATGTAACTGTAACACTGATACTTTACAGTTGTTGGTTATCAGCTGCATTTTGTGTACGAATTGCAGGTGATAATTTAGGCAACACGTTTAATCGCAAGATGATATTCTTCGTTTAGTGCCATCTAACGGTCAATTAGAGAGATGCCTACTATAACAACCTTATGAATTCAATACTGATCAATAAGATGTGACGTGTATCAGGGTGGACAGAGTACGAAAAACAGAATAGGAGCTGAAGTAAGAAGTTCCATGTCTGTGCACTAAGCCAACGTTTCAGCAGCAAGAATCACGGTTGTGAATATCATTGATAGCTATATTTTTCGTTGTTTACCTACATTTTAGTCAGTTGCTAGCTTAGAAATCATACTAAAAAAGCCTCGGTAAACGCGTCGCATGTTATCATATCGAATGTGCGATCACAGCGTGTTGAATCAAGTTTACTGAGTATTGATTGAAAAACATTACTCGTTCTTTATGAAGTGTGATAAGTAAGTCAACACGCGAATTTCACTTTTCAACATTTCGTCATTTAGTTATGTGTTTCACATGCTATCTACCAAACAATATCCGAATGAAGTGAACGTGATCATGCGGAATTGGAAGTAGACGAGTACGCTCTCAAATAACACGTCTGCAATATGGAAACATTAGTTCGACTATTCCTCTTCCTGAACACGGTCATTTGATATGATTGACGAAGTAGGTTACACTTTATGCTGTACGCCTTACACGGTCAATCATTATTTATTCATGTTCGATCAATACTTTTCACATCTTTCAATATTGCCAAACAGGTTACTGCAGACGATTATACAATCACCTACAAAATTTATCGTCATCAATATGACTGATGAAAGATCACATACGGTCTCCGACGAATAATTCAAAGAGAACAACACTTAGTAAGCAACAAACAAATGGTTTATTTACATTGGATTACAGAATATCTGACTGAGTGAAATGTACAATAGTCAGTGGAATAAAACGTGAAATACTTGTAAATTACAATGAATGTACAAAAACATGTACAATTGTTTGATAATGATGAGAGATTGAAAAGAATGTAAGAGAAACATTGTTTGAAAGAGTTGCACTTGTACATGATGGGTTCACGTAAATTGTACAAAACTAATTAACCGGATACACAAATCTAGTAAAATATTCTCTCATATCTAATATTTGAGAAGTAGATATTTACTAACGAGTTTATTCAACATGGGATTGCATCAAGCTAAGTAACTATGAACACAAATATTTGGTGAATATTACAAGATTTGGAATAAGAACTAGAGTGTCTCATTACCATTAAATAGCTACCAACTAATCTAACCGAAACACACACATTCAAGCTTTCCAGAGGAACAATGCGTCTGAGAACAAATTGAACTACACGGGTGACTTGAGAACGGTAATTCAAGCATCATTCACGTCAAATTAATTGTTGGTCGTGAATTCAGGAGTATATTTAGACAGTCAAAACCAAATGTAAATAATGATGTGTTTGATGTGATAATTATGTCCAATAGGTACATGTTTAGACAAAATGTAAAACGCATCTGGAACTTACAATTTCGTATGTGAATAAACTACACGTAGGCCGAGATATGCATTCATTGAAACAATTTGATTCAGTTCTCATCGAATTCAACAAACGTTTCGTTGAAAACGGCTCAGGCACTCCCAATCTATCTATCCACTGTGAATAGTTACATTGCATGTGTGTATTACAGGTGGGACATGGATCGCATGACGATAACACTGTAAAATCATTTGTTACTGTTATTTGTGTGTGATAACCATTCAGAAGATAGAGTGAAATGTATGCAGTGATAATGAGTGAATACTTAAGCATTTGATGTGACTTGCAATATGTAGTTTGACACTAGTAATATGCTTACAGTCTCCTCTTTTTATATAGTCGGGATGAGTCAACTGATTGGCGCAATTTTCAATATCCACCAATCGACCAATCAAGTCGCAGCTCACAGTAAATGATTTGTTTCTAACTAGTTGACTGTTTTTGAAGACATTACCATACGACAAATAAGTGACATTTAATGTACCCTCCGACTTAATCAAACAAAACAGGTGTACAGTTGGATTTTCGGTCAACCAACTAAAAGGAAAACCGTTCAACGATCAGTCAACTTAATAATAATTATAATAATAATAATATTATTAATAATAATAATTTATTTTCAAATAACTAACCTGTTACAAGAGACATACCAATTTACAGGCAAGATCAAAAATTTTAAGATTAGCGACATATTTCTTTTTAATTGGTATACAGTTTACCTGAAACATTTCACGAGAATCAATGTATTCCTAAAGATGGAATGTGCAATGCGAATAATTGGCGCAGGTTACGAAGGTTGCATTACGACTTTCATCACATGGACTGAGAAACGATTCATGGTAGAGACAGGTTTTCATATAACAACAATTGATGGGGTAAATGTACAAAGGTCTGGTTGATATTCATCAGCTAATGATTTCACATGTTTCGTGGGTAGGGTAACCAAGTCTACTGCAAATATCCAGACTCATATATGAGGATTGGAATAAGGTTCTGAGAAAGGGCGAATAAAGAAAACGGGACGAGGAGCGGAACAGAAAATATTCTTGTTCAAAGCCGAACAACGGCTTCGCACATACGTTTATGGATAAAACAAAGGTATGTTTACTCAGAATTTTTTTAATATCAGAAGACCAACTCTACACCTGCACTTATGTAGGTTAATGAAGACAATTCAGCAGTGGGATAACTAATGGGAAGTTAGTCGAATGAATAGAGGAAATTCAGAAGTACCAAGTTGTCAGTAATAATGTTGATTTACAAAATATAATAAAGAGGCTCAGTGATATAATGGTTTTATTTTATTTATTCTTTTTATTTTTAACTCTACGGCTGAAGAAGTTATGACTGAGCCTCTTTATTAGTATAGTTGTCCAGACCAGTTGGTAATAGGATTTCTTGGTAGGAAGTAAAAACCAGTGCAAGGTTACAGAGATGAGTTTTTAGACAAGGTTAACAAAGGAAAAGTAACATCAATATCACTGTATTTGTTACGATCCTGCTATATCGTAAGGAGCCACACACACACACACACCGTCATGAATGCTGGTCAGATACACCACCCCTACCCTCCTTTTCTGATGTTAGGCTCTCTTACGTTTAATGGTTTGATTGTAAATAATGTGTCTCTAGTCTACTCTCAAATTTTTTTTACACCTTATCGGAATTAACTTTCTCTACCAGCTCCATCTTACAAAGCAATACAGACAACTTTGCCAGACAATATATATCCACGTAGCATATCACACTGATTTTCAGTAAACGAATAGTATAATTTGTAAGATGAGTCAATTAATAGGTAGTTTGGAAATAAGAAGAACAGGGAGCTGGAACGAGGAGAAAGAGAAAAAAAGAGTTGAAATAATGTTAAAAATTAATGAGTAAAGCGATAAGTTGGTAAGCAGGCAAGGTGTCTGCGTGTTGGGGAAATAAAATTGGGGAAATAAAAATTAGTTAAACTGGTAATACTTAAATAAGAAGATACTCACAATGATACATGGTGTTTGAGTTCCTTGTAATTGACAGTAGTTGATCAGCATCTACAGACTTTTCAATTTGTCTGTCTACTAGAAATAAAAACTAAAACTGATTTGAAGATATGAAAATAATGATCGGAATTTAAATTCAGAGAAAAGTCACGGGTAACACCTCGAAGGCGTAACCTATTACTGTTAGTAGGAGCATGGGGATTTGTCTATCGTTTCGTGATACATGTGTGGGTGGTTATGGGGACACATTATGTTCATAGTCTATAATCCGTTTCTGAGGTTTATCTTAATATTTGGTGGACCATAAAGGAGTGCCTGGGGGCTTGGTGTGAGTTCCAGGAATAGTCGATAAATTTATTTAGAGTCTAGCAACAGCATGACTAGTTTCTTGAACTTAGTGATTGTGTCACAGATACGGATAGTAATTGGTAACCTGTTCCACAATAGACTGTATCGTATTACAAAGAAATTCAAAACATGCTGAGTTAGGAAAGCA
>OX103976.1:2681775-2754939 GCA_944470395.2 Schistosoma turkestanicum | reverse complement strand
AAATGGAGAGGCAACTACCTTCATGTCTTGTCCCGAAGGTTTTCGATCAAGGTCAAATGTCAACCCAGTGAGTTTATTTTGCCCTACCTATCGAAGAAAATTAAAGTAAACGAGTATATTGAAGATCTCAACTATTTTGCTGGTCAAAATGAATGGCTACAAGGACAATTTTATTTCGCATCGAGAATCATGGTATATATGCAAACTTTGATCAATGACAATCGAGTTATTAAAGTCTTCTCAAATCTTCTTATACATTTTGCGTATTGCGGCAAAACCTAAAAACTAACTAAATAAATGTGTATTTCTTTCTCTCAAAACAGAATTTGTAGTAACTAGATATTAAATATCCCTTCATTGCGAACGGGAAGTTTCGAATGACGAGAACGATTACTGGTCAAGTCGATCAAGTCGATTTCATGACTGCTTACTTTCACCAACACTTTCGAAAAGTAGTCTGGGAAAGAGTAGCTCGGTTGATTTTGCCACTGTCGTTCTAAATTGTCGTTTCTTGTCTTCGTCATATACACGTCAGTTTTACATAGAGTTGCATTCCCCACGCATATATTCACAAATCCACATCCCTATACAATCTGAATAATTCAATCGATAGAAGTTCTCTAACATTTCGTGTAATTTTAATTTTCAGTCTGAATAACTTCACACAAATAGAGGAAAAATCAAATATGTAATGATACGCTATCGATTTCTAATCACATTAAATAACTATAGTCAAAACCTATGGTCTCTCATGCACTACAATCAAATAACAGAACAAGTAGAATATGTGCACTTCGGTAAAGTGTATCAACTGATCTGTTCTATAACCTAGTTCAACATGACATCTGGACATTGGAATATAACAACTTCGTTTCCTTGTGTTTACTTTTCATGCAGCATGAGATGTGATTGACGCCTCGATTTATACAATGATGGCCGCAGTCAAAGCATCCGTAGTACACACATGTCGTATTGACAAACATTATTTCTACATCTGTGAAACTAATTCAAACAGAAGTTCTATCTTCAAGCATTTAACTGACTTCAATGGCAAACTTACCTCACTAACGTATTTCACCGTTGATCACAGAGTCTGTTCACATTTGTCAACATTTCATTATTCAAAAGTGCATGAAAAATGAAATGAAATTTCTGTTTATCAATGAAGGATCTTTCATCTGTCCTTTTCATTGTCCTTCACCTGTTATTGTTATTTTTATAATTATCTCGTAGATGAACATATGCATTTGTTTATGTGATGGTATTTTTATTCTCACAACCATTTTTGTGTTTGTTGACATCAGTCCACCTGACTCCTATCTCACGACAACATGTTTTTAACTAGCTAAACAATAAGAAAATTATCTTGATCAGGTCATTCTGTTCACACTGCAATTTGTTGTTCATGCACCAATTCTCTGTGTATTCTCACTATCAACAAACAATGAGTGGACGCTAAACCACATTGTATTGTTGATATTTACACCATATCACTTGGTTTTATTGTTTATTTCACTTACTGATCATGTTGATTCCTTCTTCACACTTCACGTGTGGGAACTAAACTCTCAAGTTTCTCATCTGTGGACAGTTTAAAAACAGTCGCAGAAAACGCAAACCTTGAGTAATGTTTAAATTTTGGTATTTCAGTGCGTATTATTTAGCTAGAAATGTAAATAATTTAGTTGACCGGGATCAGGCTTAGTAAGAATACTTTAAAAGTGATCAACTAATTTGAAACGCATGCACATCCTGAGAGGTTGAATGTAAAAACGGATATTCCAAGCATGATAAGATTTGCATATGTTGAATGATTCCGTCGGTAATTCAGAAAGTAACAATTCGTCAGTTTGAGTGTACATTAGTAATTTTATGGAATATTTGTCACGAAACGGGTGTTAAATTGTTCAATGAAATATAAAAATACAGACTATAATCATTTTGCATCCTCAAAATAGTTTCAATCAACTGGAATAATATATAAACAATATTACGAATACAGGCTTCTCAAACCTAATCATACAATATATTAATTGAGAACTTGGTCGGTTTGCATATATCACATTCAAAAGTAATGAACATCATAAAACTTTCAAGTGTTTAAGAAAATTATTGCACGCCGTACAGTCTCGGTCAACAATAATATAATCATGGTATGAACCAATCGATAAACACCTATCAAAACATGTGCTCATCAATATAAATCAATTTCGCGATTCTTCAATGAATCGTTTCTTACATTTCTACAAAACTGTGATGGTAATTCAGAGACTCAAGTGATTTGAAATTACTAATAGCAGTAGATGTTAGTTCAGACATTCATGCTCTTACCTAGTCGGAATTCAAAACATGCTGAGTTAGGAAAGCAACAGTTCTTACCTAAATAAATATTACCACTCACTTATTCTACCAACAGCAATTATTTAGCAAACTCTAATAATCAATTCCGAATCAAGTTGGGTAGATAATCTAATAGAGGATAGATATGTTTCTAATCACCAGTGACAACCAATAAACAGTTCATACACCAAACAAATTCCATACTTTCTGATTAAATATTGTGCAGTTTGTTCGAAAAGTGTGATTTCATTCTACAGACATAACAATAACATCAGCATTACCAGTTCCGGTAGTGTCTCTCAATTCACAATCAACAAAATGCGTAATTCCATTCAGTCATTCGAGCAACACAACAACACAACGAGGCAACTAGCCAATATCGCAGCCTTTATAATCCATGTGTCAAGTAAATCAACATTGATGAGGCCAGCAATACAAAATGTATGCAAATTATTTGAGTTATTCAAAATCAAAAACAGAATTACTATTTCACAACAACTATTAGATTATTCAATAGACTGGAATACTTGATCATGTGCAGAAATTTACAAAATACTTGAATAACTAGTATTTCAAATTTTCCTCAATGAGCTTGAAGTCAAGCGATCAGTGACATAATTTACAATTATAATAATTTTGAGAATGCACTGGAAAGTTTTAATTTTATCACATTAATATTTATTACTAGTTGAATAACTACCTTCGCCAGTAGAACACGACCACAGCTATCTTTAGACGAAGCTTCGCCTCTCGCACGTCGTGACACATCATCCACCCTTAGTATATCGTATGATGCATCAGAATTTTTTCAAGGAGCCGTCATGCAACAGACCATCTCTTGAAATTCGCAACGATGTTCTGAATTTATTCGAGGTCACTTCGAGTACAACACGACGAGGTCAATCTCCTTCGACAGCAATCTACCTGTTCTCATGTTCTCATACGAAACGATTCGGTACGTAAACCTTTGCAACAGCTTTTCGAATGAATTCATCACGTGATTTCTCGTCACGCACGGACATTCAAGGTTGTTCGTCATGGCTGCGTCGAGATCGTCAGCATTCCGGAAACAACCGATACGCGACACGACACTATCCTCATACTAAATATATGCCACACATTTCTCTTATTCTTTCATTTGAATCGTTCGCTTATGTCGACGACCATCGCTGTGTTGGTACCGTGGACTTTAGTCAATCTTGGTGAAAGCTGGCCTGAACAAACAAGCTCTTGTCAAAGCACTCAGTCGATGTTCTGCTTCCGAATGTATATGGCATACGTGTGCTTTGAAACTTGATCGTTCTGGTACGAACCACTACGAACGCAATGTTCAGACTCTGGATGCAAGAAACGCATGCGTTGAACGCCAACCCGAGCAACACACCTGGCACGTTACTACTTGCACAGTTCAACGTGAATAAATTCCAATGACAAATCGAGCTTCATTGGTCGTTTCCTGTCCGTCAACCTTTCTGCACTACAATCGACCGTTGGCCGACCAGCCCCTCCTTCCGCACGAAGGCCCTACCTATCGAAAGTTTAAAGCCGTTCTGAGGGTGAATACTGTTCCGTGAGCTCTACGTATTCATAAAACGAGTTTATTGTGATTGTGAATGTGTAGTACCTCCACATATATTTGAATTCGCTTACATTTAATTTGGTCAAGCCTCTCGATTACTTAATATAACCAAGTCATTTGTATAACAATTACTTATATGTACCATTGGCTTTTATTATTGTCTGGTTTGTATGAGCTGGTATGACTGAACATTGATTTTACCTACGCGCATATTCATTCTACACACATCCTGCACAAAGAATTCCTCATCGGTAGAGCATCATTCAGGAAATTGGGTGATTTTGTGCACTGATTATACTGAGGCTTACTTTTCGGATAGACTCATGGTTTATTTCACTGCATTGAACAAAGAAAGAGTCAGGTCTGATTAACTTGTACACACTGTTTCGATTATTGATGTAACTGTAACACTGATACTTTACAGTTGTTGGTTATCAGCTGCATTTTGTGTACGAATTGCAGGTGATAATTTAGGCAACACGTTTAATCGCAAGATGATATTCTTCGTTTAGTGCCATCTAACGGTCAATTAGAGAGATGCCTACTATAACAACCTTATGAATTCAATACTGATCAATAAGATGTGACGTGTATCAGGGTGGACAGAGTACGAAAAACAGAATAGGAGCTGAAGTAAGAAGTTCCATGTCTGTGCACTAAAGCCAACGTTTCAGCAGCAAGAATCACGGTTGTGAATATCATTGATAGCTATATTTTTCGTTGTTTACCTACATTTTAGTCAGTTGCTAGCTTAGAAATCATACTAAAAAAAGCCTCGGTAAACGCGTCGCATGTTATCATATCGAATGTGCGATCACAGCGTGTTGAATCAAGTTTACTGAGTATTGATGGAAAAACATTACTCGTTCTTTATGAAGTGTGATAAGTAAGTCAACACGCGAATTTCACTTTTCAACATTTCGTCATTTAGTTATGTGTTTCACATGCTATCTACCAAACAATATCCGAATGAAGTGAACGTGATCATGCGGAATTGGAAGTAGACGAGTACGCTCTCAAATAACACGTCTGCAATATGGAAACATTAGTTCGACTATTCCTCTTCCTGAACACGGTCATTTGATATGATTGACGAAGTAGGTTACACTTTATGCTGTACGCCTTACACGGTCAATCATTATTTATTCATGTTCGATCAATACTTTTCACATCTTTCAATATTGCCAAACAGGTTACTGCAGACGATTATACAATCACCTACAAAATTTATCGTCATCAATATGACTGATGAAAGATCACATACGGTCTCCGACGAATAATTCAAAGAGAACAACACTTAGTAAGCAACAAACAAATGGTTTATTTACATTGGATTACAGAATATCTGACTGAGTGAAATGTACAATAGTCAGTGGAATAAAACGTGAAATACTTGTAAATTACAGTGAATGTACAAAAACATGTACAATTGTTTGATAATGATGAGAGATTGAAAAGAATGTAAGAGAAACATTGTTTGAAAGAGTTGCACTTGTACATGATGGGTTCACGTAAATTGTACAAACTAATTAACCGGATACACAAATCTAGTAAAATATTCTCTCATATCTAATATTTGAGAAGTAGATATTTACTAACGAGTTTATTCAACATGGGATTGCATCAAGCTAAGTAACTATGAACACAAATATTTGGTGAATATTACACGATTTGGAATAAGAACTAGAGTGTCTCATTACCATTAAATAGCTACCAACTAATCTAACCGAACACACACATTCAAGCTTTCCAGAGGAACAATGCGTCTGAGAACAAAATGAACTACACAGGTGACTTGAGAACGGTAATTCAAGCATCATTCACGTCAAATTAATTGTTGGTCGTGAATTCAGGTGTATTATTAGACAGTCAAAACCAAATGTAAATAATGATGTGTTTGATGTGATAATTATGTCCAATAGGTACATGTTTAGACAAAATGTAAAACGCATCTGGAACTTACAATTTCGTATGTGAATAAACTACACGTAGGCCGAGATATGCATTCATTGAAACAATTTGATTCAGTTCTCATCGAATTCAACAAACGTTTCGTTGAAAACGGCTCAGGCACTCCCAATCTATCTATCCACTGTGAATAGTTACATTGCATGTGTGTATTACAGGTTGGACATGGATCGCATGACGATAACACTGTAAAATCATTTGTTACTGTTATTTGTGTGTGATAACCATTCAGAAGATAGAGTGAAATGTATGCAGTGATAATGAGTGAATGCTTAAGCATTTGATGTGACTTGCAATATGTAGTTTGACACTAGTAATATGCTTACAGTCTCCTCTTTTTATATAGTCGGGATGAGTCAACTGATTGGCGCAATTTTCAATATCCACCAATCGACCAATCAAGTCGCAGCTCACAGTAAATGATTTGTTTCTAACTAGTTGACTGTTTGAAGACATTACCATACGACAAATAAGTGACATTTTAATGTCCCCTCCGACTTAATCAAACAAAACAGGTGTACAGTTGGATTTTCGGTCAACCAACTAAAAGGAAAACCGTTCAACGATCAGTCAACTTAATAATAATAATAATAATAATCATATTATTAATAATAATAATTTATTCTCAAATAACAAACATGTTACAAGAGACATACCAATTTACAGGCAAGATCAAAATTTTAAGATTAGCGACATATTTCTTTTTAATTGGTATACAGTTACTGAAACATTTCACGAGATTCATTGGATTCCTAAAGATGGAATGTACAATGCGAATAATTGGCGCAAGTTACGAAGGTTGCATTACGACTTTCATCACATGGACTGAGAAACGATTCATGGTAGAGACAGGTTTTCATATAACAACAATTGATGGGGTAAATGTACAAAGGTCTGGTTGATATTCATCAGCTAATGATTTCACATGTTCCTGGATAGGGTAACCAAGTCTACTGCAAATATCCAGACTAATATATGAGGATTGGAATAAGGTTCTGAGAAAAGGGGAATAAAGAAAACGGGACGAGGAGCGGAACAGAAAATATTCTTGTTCAAAGCCGAACAACGGCTTCGCACATACGTTTATGGATAAAACAAAGGTATAATTACTCAGACTTTTTTAATATCAGAAGACCAACTCTACACCTGCACTTATGTAGGTTAATGAAGACAATTCAGTAGTGAGATAACTAATGGGAAGTTAGTCGTATGAATAGAGGAAATTCAGAAGAACCAAGTTGTTAGTATTAATGTTGATTTACAAAATATAATAAAGAGGCTCAGTGATATAATGGTTTTATTTTATTTATTCTTTTTATTTTTAACTCTACGGCTGAAGAAGTTATGACTGAGCTCTTTTTTAGTATAGTTGTCCAGACCAGTTGGTAATAGGATTTCTTGGTAGGAAGTAAAAACCAGTGCAAGGTTACAGAGATGAGTTTTAGACAAGGTTAACAAGGAAAAGTAACATCAATATCACTGATTTGTTACATCCTGCTATATCGTAAGGAGCCACACACACACACACACACCGTCATGAATGCTGGTCAGATACACCACCCTCCCTCCTTTTCTGATGTTAGGCTCTCTTACGTTTAATGGTTGATTGTAAATAATGGTCTCTAGTCTACTCTCAAATTTTTTTTACACCTTATCGGAATTAACTTTCTCTACTAGCTCCATATTACAAGCAATCCAGACAACTTTGCCAGACAATATATATCCACGTAGCATATCACACTGATTTTAAGTAAACGAATAGTATAATTTGTAAGATGAGTCAATTAATAGGTAGTTTGGAAATAAGAAGAACAGGGAGCTGGAACGAGGAGAAAGAGAAAAAAAGAGTTGAAATAATGTTAAAAATTAATGAGTAAAGCGATAAGTTGGTAAGCAGGCAAGGTGTCTGCGTGTTGGGGAAATAAAATTGGGGAAATAAAAATTAGTTAAACTGGTAATACTTAAATAAGAAGATACTCACAATGATACATGGTGTTTGAGTTCCTTGTAATTGACAGTAGTTGATCAGCATCTACAGACTTTTCAATTTGTCTGACTACTAGAAATAAAAACTAAAACTGATTTGAAGATATGAAAATAATGATCGGAATTTAAATTCAGAGAAAAGTCACGGGTAACACCTCGAAGGCGTAACCTATTACTGTTAGTAGGAGCATGGGGATTTGTCTATCGTTTCGTGATACATGTGTGGGTGGTTATGGGGACACATTATGTTCATAGTCTATAATCCGTTTCTGAGGTTTATCTTAATATTTGGTGGACCATAAAGGAGTGCCTGGGGGCTTGGTGTGAGTTCCAGGAATAGTCGACAAATCTATTTAGAGTCTAGCAACAGCATGACTAGTTTCTTGAACTTAGTGATTGTGTCACAGATACAGATAGTAATTGGTAACCTGTTCCACAATAGACTGTATCGTATTACAAAGAAATTCAAAACATGCTGAGTTAGGAAAGCAACAGTTCTTACCTAAATAAATATTACCACTCACTTATTCTACCAACAGCAATTATTTAGCAAACTCTAATAATCAATTCCGAATCAAGTTGGGTAGATAATCTAATACAGGATAGATATGTTTCTAATCACCAGTGACAACCAATAAACAGTTCATACACCAAACAAATTCCATACTTTCTGATTAAATATTGTGCAGTTTGTTCGAAAAGTGTGATTTCATTCTACAGACATAACAATAACATCAGCATTACCAGTTCCGGTAGTGTCTCTCAATTCACAATCAACAAAATGCGTAATTCCATTCAGTCATTCGAGCAACACAACAACACAACGAGGCAACTAGCCAATATCGCAGCCTTTATAATCCATGTGTCAAGTAAATCAACATTGATGAGGCCAGCAATACAAAATGTATGCAAATTATTTGATTTATTTAAAATCAAAAACAGAATTACTATTTCACAACAACTATTAGATTATTCAATAGACTGGAATACTTGATCATGTGCAGAAATTTACAAAATACTTGAATAACTAGTATTTGAAATTTTCCTCAATGAGCTTGAAGTCAAGCGATCAGTGACATAATTTACAATTATAATAATTTTGAGAATGCACTGGAAAGTTTTAATTTTATCACATTAATAATTATTACTAGTTGAATAACTAAGCTTATATATCCCCATAAGAATCTTCAGTACAGGGAGAAACATCAATTGTTTACTAGTTTGTATTTACTCGACAATGCGACACGATGTCTGATCATCAATCAATAAGCAATTCAACAGTACTTTTTTTCAATCAACTACAGTAACCCAACCTTTCTTATCGGAGAACAATTAAAGACAATTCAACAAAAAGAATGTTATGAACTATATCATTTACTCAAGTTGTACAATAGTATTTAGAAACCAAATAGTTGTTTGGAAAATACAACGACATGTACATCATATCATGTGTCAAAACAAAGTTACTTATTAATCAATCCATGAAATCAATTGTCTGCATGATAATTGTCCACTTGAACAGTAGGCGAAGAATGCTGAATCAGCTGAAAAAGTAAACACACAGTGAGAATAACCAATTTACTTCAAAATAACATTAGTAGCATGCAATGCAATCAAATTACCGTCTATGAAAATCAACTGTTATGGCAATGAAAGAATGACAGCAAGCGTGTGTCTTTTCAATACACAAAATTCAAGTTTGAAATGATGGATTGCTAACACTTCTGCATCGCATAAACTTTATTAACTGGCATTCCTTTCGAACAAAATCATCTGATGACATGCACAATTTCATACGACTTATTAGGTCGAGTCATGTGACCAGAGTTCACAATATTTTCTAATATTCAACTCCTGATTATCCTGCATTCACTTTTTCAAAGTTCAGTGAGACAAATCAATTGATGAGGTATGATTGAGTATTTACAGGCTTTCCATAACGTGGAAGAGTGTTACCTCACAAACCTGAAAAAGAAGATACATTAGTGTTGGAGACCTGATAGCGCGACCTCGTGTCTGATCTTCAAAATCTCTAGTCAGGCGTCTAAGCATAACAGAGGCTAACAATTTAGAAACTATACAAGTTAACCTGACTCCTCTGTGATAGTCGCAGTCACTCGGAGCGTAGGCAGAGACAACGGAGAGGCTGTAGCGAGTGTCCTATTCTGTACGAGTCCTTACTATCCGGTTCAGTTGGACAGCGCACAAGTGACTATCTACCAGGATCCAGTCTAAGAGAGATACTTCTGCCCTAGAAATCTACGTTATACCTACGCCAGAGAGGCCGCAGGAAGCAGCATCACGGCTTCCACATACAAGGAATGTCAATCGAGCAGCTTCTTTATTTTGACTTGGTAACGTCAAGTGAATGACACTACTCGGATCCTGTATGCGCATTTCCGAGACGCAGCATACATCAATGTTGTGAGATTCTAAAGTCCCAACTAAGGAAGCCTCTTGTCCCATTTGACACAATGTCCGGACATTAAAAGTTCCGACATGAAGTTAACAGCGGGCTTTCAGGAGACCAGAAATAACGTTTCGTGAATTGACACACATTCAACGCCTCACACTACCAACTTCTAGTTCAATAATCGGTTTGTAGGTGCACTCTATGTGTTTGGGCTCCTGTTCTTGACTCTTACAGACAAACTCACATACAGTTGCCACATCCTACTAGTACACATGGTACCTTCGCGTTAATCCCAAACTTACCAATGGCCAGAGTTAGACTACACAAGTCCGCAGACCATCGTTTTAAATAACGCGGCTCTTCCAATATCCAATAACCTCCAATATCCAATATCCTTTTCAAAGCTAGTGTAAACCGATTTGATTTTTACGCGCTCGATTCTTGTTTTTTGGGTACGGTTCCAGGTGTTCGATACTGTCCAATGGATGGAGGTCTAGCCACTCCACTGTCTAATTCTAGTCAGTTATCAGTTGGTTGTGAGTTTGTATGTCTCGGGATTTGAATGAAACGTTTGTTTCAGGGGAGTAGGGTTTCTGGATACTAGCAGCCGTCACATTACCAAACCGGAGATCAGTTAGTTGCAATGTGGAGAGTAATAAGGGTAATAAGGATAAAATTGTAATGATAATATGTATAAAATTTCAGAACTGAATAATATATAGATGAATTTAGTTTACTAATTGGTAGTGAAGATTGTGAGAGAGGACCGAAGTGTAAGCAAGGGAGAGGAAACAGAGATAATAGGCGAGATAGATTAATTGAGTGATCTGAGGAGATGGCAATGGTAACAACTAGCAGGTCTCAAGATATGTATCAGGCGCAGCTTGTCCGAGAGGGAGATGATAGTCCGTATGTGAGTACGTGATAATCAAGTCTCTTCTTAAAGCAGTCCACTGAGGGGGCTGTAACTACCTCGGCTGGGAGAGCATTTCAAGTTGCGACAACTCGCAATGAGAAAAAGTGTGCACGAATCTGAGTATTTGCTCTTTGATGTGCAATATTTTGAGGATTGCCTCGAGGGGATTGGTGGTGATGCATCGGTAAGATGCTCACATTGGGATGGTTTGGCGTGTTTAATATGGTGTACGCCATAATCAGGTCACCTCTGATTCTCCTGTAGCTGAGTAGGAATAATCCCAAGAGCTGGAGTATATCGTCGTACGGTTTATTTATCAACCCTATCACCCATTTCGTTGCTCGTCTCTGCACTCGATCCAGGAGAATAATGTCTCTTTTAAGCAGAGGGGGTACGATGACGTTTCGAACCTCCAAGTGTGAGCGCGCACGTCTTAAACAGGGTTAAAAATAATTTCGAGGTGATAACACCAAGCTGTCTTCGCGTAAAATGAAGAGTCGCATTTGCCTTGGATACATCCCCTATATTGTTTGGACTCGTGTGGAGGCATTCTGTGGTTATTAAACCAAGATCGCACTCTGAGGAGACATTAGGGAGCGGACTTCCATTGAGAGTATAGGTCGTTTGCGTCATATGAGGCAGGAAATGCATGACGTGGCACTTCGGTTGGTTGAGTTTTAAACCGTTTTTCACTGCCCATTTCTCAATGGATGTAAGATCCTTTTGAAGCTCAGTCGAATCCTCTTCGCTTCTAATGGACCTTCAGATCTTCGCATCGTCTGCGTAGATCAATGCCGGTGAGCTAACTAAGCTTAGCAGGTCGTTAATGAATATCAGGAAGAGAAGTGGGCCTAGGATGGTCCCCTGTGAAACTCCTGACGTGGATACTCTCCAACTCGCGTGCACCCTGTTTACCTTGGTGCGAAACTTTCTATTCTCAAGGTAGTTTCTGAGCCAAGATACGAGTGGGTCAGTGAAGCCCATTTCCACAACCTTTTCGATTAGGCGTGCGTGGGGCACTGTGTCAAAGGCTTTTGCGAAGTCGAGAAATACTACGTGCACTGGTATTTTACGGTCCAAGCAGGATGTCCAACTGTCCCATGCGATGAGAAGATTAGATGCACACGACCTGCCTTTCCGAAACCCGTGTTGAGCTTCATGGAGTATTTTATTCTTATCCATGTACTCCCTCATTTGTTCGTCCACTAGCCCTTCCATAACCTTTGATAATATAGGTAGTAGTGCGACTGGTCTGTAACAGGCTGGGTCCTTTCTATATCCTCCTTTGAAGATTGGAGAGAGAGTAGCTTGTTTCCATTCCACTGGGAATTGGTGTGACTCCACTGAATGCCTGAACAGGTTGCATAACGGTGAACAGAGGGCTTCAGCGCACTGTTGCAAGACTATAGGGCGGATGTTGTCACAACCTGGTGACTTACCTGGGCGTAAGGATTTTAGTTTCCTTAATAGTAGGTCAGGAGTGATACGGATGTTCCCTAAGCCGTCAGCTGGCATTGGGTTGGCGTAATACTCTGAACATGTAGGCGCCTGGTTTAATTGATCAGAAAAATGGGTGTTGAAGATTTCGGCCATCTTTAGGTTGGTGAGCTCTTCTCCGTTAGGCCCTTTTAGGGGGCACAACCCTTGATTAGTAGGTTTTCTTTTGGACATGAACCTAAACAGATGTTTCGGGTTTGCCTCTATTCTGGCGGCTAGTATCGTCTGGAATTGTCTCCTGTCGCTTCGAACTTTTGTATTGCATCTGTTTCTCAATGCCAAGTAAGAACTGCGATCGGAATCCTTCAAGGAGACCTTCCACTTGTGCCAGGCTTTCCTCTTCGCCTGTAGCAAGCGTTCCGTGCCGCGCCTAACCCAGGTTCTTCTGTTCTTGCGTTTTGGGTGTGATTGAGGTACGTTGTCTACGACAGCGTTTTGGATGATATCTCTCACTGCTTGCCAGTGATCATCTACTGTCAGCCTCCGCCACTCCCGTGGCCATGGGGCATGTAGGAGCACCTCTCTCATGCGTGTGTAGTTTGCCCTACTGTAGCAGAGGTAAGGCTCGTTACCGTCCGGTGTCAGCGTTTCGTTTGTGACCATGTTAAACAGGACTGTGCCATGGTCACTACTACCCATTGGAGCGCGGATGTTAACATCCTCAACCAGGAGCTGGTCGTTCGTTAACAGATAATCTAGGTTTGAGGACTTCCCTTCCTTAGTCCACCTAGTGGCGCTGCGTACGTTCTCAGTCATGCCAGAGCTTCAAATGGCTGTACCAAGTTGTGTTTGGAACCAACTTTTTCACGAGCTATTGTAAACCAATTGATTTCTTTGCCCTCGATTCTTGTTCTTTCGGTAGGGACATAGGCGTTCAGTAGTGTCCAATTAATGCGGTTCTAGCCACTCGACTGTCTAATTCTAGTCAGTTGGCAGTTGGTCATGAGTTTGTGTATCCCGTGATTTAACCCTGTTTAAGACGTACGCGCGCCCACACTTGGAGGTTCGAAACGTCATCGCACCCCCTCTGCTTAAAAGAGACATTATTCTCCTGGATCGAGTGCAGAGACGAGCAACGAAATGGGTGATAAGGTTGATAAATAAACCGTACGACGATATACTCCAGCTCTTGGGATTATTCCTACTCAGCTACAGGAGAATCAGAGGTGACCTGATTATGGCGTACACCATATTAAACACGCCAAACCATCCCAATGTGAGCATCTTACCGATGCATCACCACCAATCCCCTCGAGGCAATCCTCAAAATATTGCACATCAAAGAGCAAATACTCAGATTCGTGCACACTTTTTCTCATTGCGAGTTGTCGCAACTTGAAATGCTCTCCCAGCCGAGGTAGTTACAGCCCCCTCAGTGGACTGCTTTAAGAAGAGACTTGATTATCACGTACTCACATACGGACTATCATCTCCCTCTCGGACAAGCTGCGCCTGATACATATCTTGAGACCTGCTAGTTGTTACCATTGCCATCTCCTCAGATCACTCAATTAATCTATCTCGCCTATTATCTCTGTTTCCTCTCCCTTGCTTACACTTCGGTCCTCTCTCACAATCTTCACTACCAATTAGTAAACTAAATTCATCTATATATTATTCAGTTCTGAAATTTTATACATATTATCATTACAATTTTATCCTTATTACCCTTATTACTCTCCACATTGCAACTAACTGATCTCCGGTTTGGTAATGTGACGGCTGCTAGTATCCAGAAACCCTACTCCCCTGAAACAAACGTTTCATTCAAATCCCGAGACATACAAACTCACAACCAACTGATAACTGACTAGAATTAGACAGTGGAGTGGCTAGACCTCCATCCATTGGACAGTACCGAACACCTGGAACCGTACCCAAAAAACAAGAATCGAGCGCGTAAAAATCAAATCGGTTTACACTAGCTTTGAAAAAGATATTGGATATTGGAATGAATACGTCTGTGTCAGCGCGGAAGGATTTCTGGATACTAGCATCTATCACGTTACCAGACAAGGGATCAGTTAGCTGTATGGGCATGCATGGAGTACTTTTTCAAATGCTTTTGAAAAAAACACGAAATATTACGTGCACTGTAGTTTTTCGATCCAAGCAGGAAGCGCGCCTGTCCCGTGCGATCAGATGATTCGACACGCCCGACATGCCCATCAGAAACCCGTGTTCCGCTACATGGAATTTATTTTCTTCTTATCCACGTACTCCGTCATCTGTTCGTTCACAAGCTCTTCCGTCACGTTTTCATTGTATAATAATACCTTTTTCAAGCTTATTTCCATCTCGCAACAGAGTTTGAATTTCAGAAGCAGTAAAATAACGAGACTGAAGGTCTACCGTTTGCAAACGAAGGAACATTTCTGTTGCTAAAGAGAAAATCCAGTGATCTGAAACAAACTGAATATTGGCTACAGCAACAACTCGTCAACGCAAGGATACGGAGGTCGGTCGACGGCAGAATTGAATCATCCGTTTGATGAGTCCAGCTTCCTGATTGTGTGTTCTGATAGGCCACACATCATTGAACACATAATCGTTCCGTTCATTCAATCAACGCTCGATTGAAACCGCACCAACCTCGTCAACAATCACAGTTTGAACAGCAACGATGGGCACCCGATCGGTTATTATCGACGATCCAATACGAAAGCCACACACAATCGGCACCATCAACTGATATTCACGACCTAACAGCTAACAAACTATCTCACGGCCGAAGGAATAGCATAATAACTCCTGACCTTGTACTGAGGAATTTAAAATCCATACGTCGAGGAAGGTGGCAAGGCTGAGAAATTGATCCCCTCAGAGTCCTGAAGCGCTGTGCAGAAGCCCTCTGTCCACCGATATGTGACGCCAACAGTAACCGTACCGGAAGGACAAGAACCGAGCGCAAACAAGTCAATTGGTTGGTACTAGCTGGTGAAAAAGATATTGGTTATTGAGTAGGAGCAGAGCAGAAACCGTTTGTGTTCCAGCCTGAGTCATGGCTCAACCGAAACTCCTTTGACGAAAGAAAAGTCATGAATGCTCACACCTTACTTTTTCTGTATTAGATAACTATCTGCACACCTGTATTCACCGACGTTGATGAAGACAAGTGAATTGCAATATAAATAATAAGCAATCATTCGTATGAATAGATGAGATTCAGAATGGCTAGATTGTAAGGGACTTCATAGATCTACCGAATATAATAAAGATTGCCACTCCTCATTTCTCCTCTGTGGTTGTTAACTTACATTCCTCACTACCCAGATGTCTGGTACGTAGCACCGGAAACTCAGTCTGGGATCCACTGCATCGCGAATCAGCGGCAAATATTTGCTTATGCCCTAGAGTATCGGCCTGAGGACCACATAGCCGCTACCTGTAAGATTTTTCTAAGCCCTACCGAGTTCAATATCTACGATCGTCTCTAACAGGCGACTTTTATACATTTTCTGCCATCTAGGCAGGAAGGATTGTCAAAATTTTTGGCAGGTCACCCTCTGTGTGATGCTCAACTCAGCCACCATTTCACGCGTCTGCAATCCTTGGCTCCAGTTCCTACCCGCACAGGTGCAGCCTTCAATCACGACTCTGCTCGAGAACACGTCACTTAATCAGGCTGCCTCATAGCAGAAAGCTTAGAAGCGCGGACTACCTCGCGAGACATCTACATATTTGCATCTGTCACACACAGATATTGATCTGAATGCTATTCAGCTCTCGGTCCAAGGAGATCTGGGTACTCGACAACACACGACCATACCTATATTCGGTATCGTTTTGTACAGCACAACGAGTCAGTAGTCGATTCACGTAGGCTTCAGCTAATCGATACCTCGTCGAACAGTGAATTCACGGGCTTTCAAGCTCAAACATGTACGTACCGTATTACAGGTGTATTTCATGCGCGTTATGAAATTTTCCACGCTTCACTCCACATATTCCCCCAGTTAACTTAACCCCTCGAGTGGATTCCACCATTGACTCACCATGTGATACACCACATCGTCCTCCGCGGACAACTATTCACGGCAAGACCTTGCCGACCAGCACCGCGCAAATCACCCTTTGCTTAACGTGAGTTTGACAATTTACTAGCTACCGGTACTATACGGCCTTCCCACAGTCCTTGGGCCTCACCACTCTATATGGTTCGCAAAAAGGGTGGGATAAGTTGGCTATCAAGTGGCAACTACCGAGCACCTAAAGATATCGAGAAAACCGCTGTCACGACTCCTTTCAGTCTCTTCAGTTCCTACGAATGCCATTTTGATCACGGAATGCTGCTCAAACTTTCCAAAGGTTTATCGATAGCATAGCACGAAACTTTGCTTTTGCTTACGTCTATATTGATGATCTGCTAATCGCACCATCAAACGTAGTTGAACGTTGTCAACATCTTACGCCCTCATTGTAATGTCATTCGGATAATGAAATAGTAGTTAACTCAGACAAGTGTGAACTGTGCAAGGCAGAAATAAAATTCTTGGGTCACATCACTAAGCATGGCGGTATTCTACCTTGTGAAGACAAAGTACATGAAATCGTGGAGTACATTGTAACTGAAAGCTTTTCTCGGTTTGGTTATATTCTACCGACGTTTTATTCCTCACGCAGCAGAACAGTTACGAATAGTAACCGACTTACGTCGCGATAATACACGAGAATTAGAACGGAACGATGCCGCGCATACTTCATTTTTGCGTATAGAAGAATCTTAAGCTGAATCCACGCTTAGTATATCGGTTGATGCATCAGAATATATTATAGGAGCTGTTATGCAACAGAACGTCATTGGATGTTGGCAAGGTAGCTTGACATGGCTGCGTCGAATTCGTTAGCATTATTCATCCCAAGCCAGCACCCATCGATGACAGGGACGTACTTGCTGTTCCAAGACTCAGTCCTCGACCAATCAAACCTATTAGCGAAATCCCTAAAGCCACTGTAAACCTCACGCTAGTTAAAAAGAATACCTCATTTTCACGTCCCAGTTGACAGCACACGTCATCTGCACTATCTTAAGATGAGACTTCAGTCTCGCGTCGAGATCAGCGGACCACGCCCCTCTTGACTTCCGCTTCGATCACAGGTTCACGAGGTACGCGCGAGACTACCGTTATACTCCTTTTGTTCGAATGTACTGTGGAATATGACTCGTGCGCCAATCGTGACAATCCATTCCTGGTTTCTCCTCGGTGGTTGATAGCTACTTCTTTATTCTGATCCTAATATTATTTCGATATCATGAGACCAGGAATTATTGCACCTCTTTATGCAGTTATTTTATTCTTTCTGATTTCTGCATCCGTTGAGATTTTACTTGGTAATCTTTTGAATGATAGTTCGATCTCATTATAACCGTTTAACAAACGATGAGCTTTGTAAGGTCAATATTTTCAAAGAAATACTTTCGATTTATTGACATCATCAGATCTTACTGAGAAATCACCACTGATGTGTTTCCTAAAAACTACACTGTATTTATCCACATCTTATTGATGCAAACATATTTGTTGTATTTATAGTATGAGTGACGGCGATTTGTTCGATTTATTCCAAGAAATATTAGCACCCTACATCACTCGATGGCATCGATCGTGTGATTATTACTCTCCTTGTCTGTAACCATAAAAAAATGTGAGTTATCATGAGCAATCATAAGATATAATATTTGATTAGTTTTGACTCAGAGATAAGGATTCCGAGCAACACGAAATCTGTCCAACTACCGATTCTGCAGGAATCGCATGCTCTACGTAATCGAAACTCCTGTTTGTTGTGACTGTGAAAGGGAAAATGATGGAAATAACATCAATTTTTATGTGAATGAGAAATGATATTTTCCTTTTCAGAAGGTCACCATTGCACTGCGATAAAATGTATGATGAATTCGTAACGGTACACAAAGAATTCCTCATCCGTAGAGCATTTTTCAGGAAATCAAGTGACTATGTACACTGATTATATTGAGTCTTACTTCTCGAATAGACTCGTGGTTCATTTCAACGGATCGAACACTAAAACATTCATGTCTGATTCAGGTGTACACTCTGTTTCCTTTCTTGATGCTACTGTATTAATGATGCTTTACATTTGTTGGTTATCAGCTGCATTTTGTGGATGAATTGTATGTGATAACTTATACAACACGTTTAATCGCAAGATGATATTCTTCGTTTAGTGCCATCTAACGGTCAATTAGAGAGATGCCTACTATGACAACCTTATGAATTCAATACCGATCAATAAGATGTGATGTGTATCAGGGTGGACAGAGTACGAAAAACAGAATAGGAGCTGAAGTAAGAAGTTCCATGTCTGTGCACTAAAGCCAACGTTTCAGCAGCAAGAATCACGGTTGTGAATATCATTGATAGCTATATTTTTCGTTGTTTACCTACATTTTAGCCAGTTGCTGACTTCAAAATCATGCTACAAAAGCTTTAGTAAGCACTTTGCACGCTAATGTAAGCAAGTCCTGGTGAAATATCCATTTCTGAGGCCTTGTTGGTGGAAGTCTCTGCAGGTATACACTTGTAATTTGTCCTTATTGATTCCCTAACTTTAACATCTTGATAAACTGTTCGAATCCGTTTTGGGATTATTATACAAGTATTTTATCATAGTTTCTGTTTCGTTTGACGTTACTGAGTTTCTATGTTCCTTTTTTGGTCGCCTTTTTATGCGAAAATTCCCCATGTATTCACGTGTAGTTTATCTTTATGGATTCTTCCAGTTGTACAATTCGTTATTCTGTTCGATTCCATCTTGAGATGATAAGATTTGTATTTCATTATAATTTCTATATCTTCTGCCTTTACTGAGTTTCTGTGTTATTTTCTGAACTGCGTTTATGATGTCCAAGCTGTAACTTAGTCATGGCGATAGCCATATTAAATAATAATAATAATAATAATTTATCCTCAAATAACAAACATGACTTGTTCCTCTTTTGGTTGGATTGCTTGTACTTGAATTGCTCATCTTGAATGTCAATTGAAGCACTGTTCCAGACTAGGAAACATTCTGTGTTACAAGTGAAGTATCTGAAAAGAGTGTATCGCCTACAGCGTTATTTCAAAGGACAACTAATGGTGTGTTGGAAGTTGACAATGCGGTTCAGGACCTATGCAGTATCACGAGTCAGTGACGACAGCCAGCGGTTGTTATATTTAATACACTACTGCAAGGGTCAGGCAAGAGCAGCCATTGACAGTTGCGTCATGATTAAAGCCTTTGCTGGGTAAAAAACGGCTATAAAAATTCTCAAATAGTTGTTCGGGCAATTGCATGTGATAGCCAGAGAAAAGTTAGAAAAGCTATTTAATCCGGTAAATGCTGATCATAATGACGGAGAACAATTGTCGAATCTGGCTAAAAAGATGGAGAATTGTGCCATGGTTTCGGAGCAAATGAGATATCCCGCTGACTTGAACTCTTTAGTAACCTTAGAGAAAACAGTGAGGCCTTTGCCTCGCCCTATGCAAGCTCAGTTGTCAGAACTGGAGGTTAGATGGACTGAAGACGGTAGGGAGACGACGTTTGCCGAGCTCACCGAATTTATAGCATCTCATGCAACTGTAGTCAGTTCTAGATTTAGACGGTTGGCCAATCGCACAATAACGGGACGTGACGTGAAGATGATATGTCACTTGCAATCAGGACATTGAAATTCTGTGACTGTAGACGTTAAATGTAGCATATGTTCTGACGACAACGGTGTTTATAAACGCTTTTGATTTTTAGAGCTTACAGTTAAAAATAGATGGTCTCAACCAAGTCGGAAGACCTCATGCGTCGTCCGTCTGAAGCAAGGGCATAAAGCTAATAAATGCCAACGAACAAAGCGCTATAGCGTTGACGAGCGCGAGAAAGAGCGTCACGCTCTGTTACACGATGAATCAGCAGACAAAACCTTGGATGATGAACCTGAAACACGGAATTTTTGTTGATTTACTAGACCGACATGATGAAGAATGATTCCTGTGCGACTAAGATCGGGAAAATCAAAAACTGTAGGATATGCTCTATGGGATAAGGTCAGACTGTTTGAAGTCTGTCAGACAAGTATACCACGGCATAAGCCAACTAATTCGGCTATGCAGAACTTAGTTAGGTGGCCTCATTTAAGTGATATACCGATAGAGAGTTTAAACTAGGAAGACGTTCCACTGCTGGTTGTTTGCGATGTGCCGGAAGCACATTGGGTGTTGGACCAACAATTAATAATAATAATAATAATAATAATAATAATTTATTCTCAAATAAATTATTATTATTATTATTATTAGGTGTAGGGAAAAATACATATGCTATAAAAACGTTTGTAGGATGGCCTTTTTTGGACCTGCATGATACCCAGAAGTAAGAAAGAGTTGTTGATCATACTAGTAAAGCATAGCCATTTGAAGACCAAATAAGCTTCATGATGTGGAGTTTGCTGATGTCCATTCTAATAACCAGTCAGTATCTGCAGACGATAAGGCGGCCATAGAGATAGTGGAAAATGACACGCTTTTCGACAATGGTTGCAGTATCTGCAGAGGTTGGAGAAATGTTTGCGCAACTGAAAGTCCCTGAGTCTGATCAAGTAGCTTTGAGAATCCCGTGGAGGCAGGGGTGAATATGTCGAGGAAACCATCGAAGTTTCAGATGGTGCTAAATCATCACCGTTTTGTGCAAAATTTTCAATGACTAAGACCAATCAAATATTCTCTGATGTTTATGAACTTTATGTCTAAGATGCTGTAAAGAACGAATTCTATATTGGGATTGGGTTGTGAATTTTCCAACCGGTCGAATTCGATGTTGGCATATCGAATGCACAAATGATCGGACATCGAGAAGTATACAAGAAATGACTGATGTTGAATCTTAGTTTAAATGTCCACTTTACTGCACGGTGAATTCTGTGTAACTACTACTGACTGCTCGAAACCTACTTCTGCCAAAATTGAGTTTAGAAAAACTGCTGCGGTTGACTGTAGTATGTCAAATACTTAAGACTTTACCGAAATAATATGTATTTGTTTCAGAGAGAGAGGAAACTTCATTTTAATCTCTTAGTCTTCTCACTTTTTACGCTTGAAAACCTTAGTATTCACCCTACGTGATAGACTAAAACGAGATAATATGCCTGCGTCTATTTTGGCCACCGTGATGCGTTGTTTCAAATTGGCTGAAAAAATTTTTATATTGCATTCATCTTTGCCGCTTGCTAACATCGCATGCATTTTTCAACTAATATATTGATTCGAGTGTAGCCAATGTACATAAATCCCGGCTATAGACTTCGTTCATCTTACTCCCTGATGACCAAGATGGAACTGTCTCAACACATTTGCACGAAGAGATTCTGGCAGCACCACTCTTCCACTAAACATCAAACAGTCGTTCACGATGCATAGTGATTCCCGCCGCTGATGCAGTTGCTTCATGTCACCATCACAGTCTTACGACGGCCAACCGTTGGTGACATATGTCAGCGTCATCTTGACGATGGGGTCATTTCTAGAAGCAATTTGTATGTCTGTTGCAGACACCGGTAATGCCCGTATTGTGAACATCAAATTACACTCCGCTTGGTCTTCCACCTAGAGATATACGATAACCATATTCTCCTCAGCCACTACTTGATCAATAATGAATTATGACAATGCGTCCGCCTGACTGAATTGTGGAGTTAGTCGATATTGGGTTTCAAAATCATCCTGAAAAGCATCAAGGTCCATCACTGAAGAAGGTTGGCGGAATGGGCTGGATCACCATATATAGAACCGAACGGCTAACAGAGGCATGTGATCTGTGAGGAGAGTGAATCGCCTGCCGTACAGAAACTTGTGGAAACGGCGAGCAGCAAACACAAGAGGAAGAGCCTCTTTCTCTATCTGGCTGCCGAGGTTAGTGTACGGGATGCAAGCATAATGACTTTTCCTGACGCGTCTGGAAACTGATGTGAAATAACCGCACCTAGGTCATATGCCAAAGCGTCTGCTGCTAGGATGGTTGGCACGAATAGATAATATTGTGTGAATGAAAATTCCGAGCTTGTTATGGACTTGATTATACAAAACGCAACATCATACTATTTAGTCCAATTGTAAGTGCTGTTCTTCTGCAATAGACAATTCAATGCATCGAAGGAACAAACACTGAACAGTAACTGAATGATCCGAGATAAAATCGTTATTCCGAGACATTATTGGGAGTTGGCATCAGTTTGATAGCTCGGATGTTCTCAGGATCCGATCTGCGACAGTCAGCATAACACATGAATTCCAAATACATTACCGACTGCAATGAAATCTGCCATTTATCTGGGCGTAATCGGAAACCGCTGTCATTACCGTTGTAGTACCAATTTCGTGCGTTCCCGTGGCTATCCTAATGTCTTCGCAACTGTTAAAATATCATGGAGATAAGCTGTGACCCCTGAGATATCTGATAGGTTAGTATCCATTAATTGTTGGAAGATGTATTGGGCAGCCTTAACTCCAATACGCAGGTGGATGTACTGGAAGAAACCACGATGAGTATTGATAGTAAGCATCGCTTCTATCGCTTCATTTACTTCCACTTGAAAATAAGCAACAGCAAGATCGACTTTGTGAAACACTTTCCCACGTTCACCGTAGTGAACATATCTGCTGGGACTGTCAGAGGATAATGATGCTGTTCCAGAGCGGTGTTTAGACCTGTAGAGATGTCAGCTGATATACTTATCTTTCCATTGGCCTTCTTAAAAGCAACTACAGGTGCTGCTGAATTATAGTAAGAAACGGGAGTAATAACTGGTTGTCGTTGAAGTCGATTCAATTTTTCGTTTACTGTTGCTAATATTTCATAAGGTACGGGTCTCTTTGGACAGAAAGCAGGCATAGCTACAGGTTTCAACCGAAGTGTAGCTTTCATGGCAGTGCACCGACGTAATCCAGTTTGGCAGATGGTTTAAAACTGCGTCATTAGATTCCTCCTATATGCTTCGGGGTCATGTGGTTGTAATACCAGGTGGCATATGTTATTTAACGGGATATCAGCCAATTTTAGCTGACCGAAATAATCTAAACCAACTGAATTTATATCGGCATATCTCAGTAAATGACGAGTTTTTGAGGGCAGCTTCACATTACAACTGTCCTAACATACGAAGGTGATTGCCACATGAGGTACGAGGATTTTGTGTGGTGTACTACCGGCTTGAGCTATCCTTTACGGTTTAATTTGCGTGAGAGGTTGGTGAGATCAGATGCAGCGTCTGTTCGCAATCTAAACGGATGCCCATTAACATTGAGATCGATGAATTCCCTCTCACCCGGTGATGAGATTTGGCAGGAAGCTATTAGGCCAAAAGGATGAGTACCAGTCCCAGGAACAGACATCTTGGTACTTCTGCATCAGTTCGGCTTTCTCTCCAGGCAAAAACCACTTTCATGCATGACGATGCCTAAATGGGCAGTTTTGTACATAGAGCCACGAGCCGTAGTGTGAGCAAGGAGCAGCGAGATTCGTTTTCGACTTTTGGACTGGGGTGGAGTGGGATGAACTGGGTGTTGCAGGAGCACATTTATTCTGCTTGGGTAGATGCTGTTATAGATGCACTTCATATCGGCCTGACAAATCAATCTGCACCATAGTTGTGTCTCGTTGTAGAGTAATGAGACTTTGGTATTCCTTAGCCATGTCACTAAGGGTTAGCCTCGCATCTTTTCTAATAAATATAGTAGCATTCTTCTCATATCAATAAACTTTTGAAACTAAAAGCTACATTTGAGTGTAAGGGCATTAAACCGATCTTCAACCGGAAACGTTTGCATTCACAGTGGATCTTGTCCACGTGCGTAAGAAAATCATCGTCTTCGTTGATGACTCGCTTCAAACATCGACAACGAATATTAAACAATGACGAGTTGTCACCAGTGTTGGCTCAATGTCGGAACTGTCTCAAAAGATGAACGATTTCGAATTGAAGGGCATGAGCGAATTGAAGAACCTGTCCAGCTCACTTGCACCCAACTTTTGAAGTAGTATTTAAACCTTGCAAGCATCATCTTGATTGGCGAAATCAAATTTAAATAAATTTTCAAAACGCTGAAAACACATGTCAAAAGATACATTAGCTACAGGATCACAATAAAATTCAGCTATGATGTTTGCGATGCCACCGATCGATGGAGCGTTGGTTGCATTAGATGAGCTGGGCTGGGTGGAAGTAGAAATCCTAATGTCTGTATGTATCTGCATCAATTTCAGCTGCTTTTCAAGTAATAATTCCGGTTTGGCAGGATCCATGTTACCAAAAACATCGTCGCCAGTTGTTGGGTTCCTTACCAAGTGTGCTTGAAACTCTTATGGTTCACCTTAGTCCATAGATTAGTAAAAGACAATGAACCAGCATCTAGGTAGGCTACCTTGATCCGTTGACCCCAAAGCCTTTATGTAGCGTAGAAAGTGTTTTCTACAAACACCCAGCAAACACAATGCATTCAAGCACACGAATCTCGTTTATTTATACATCATGGAAATGTCCCTGGGACAGCGAATAAGTAGCACTCCAAGGTTCACAGCAGCAAATCACAGCCAAAGAATTTCCTGGTGGGAAATTAAATCTGAGGGTCAAATGTTCAGCGCATGCTTGCTGTAGAATCCTTTTTGAATGTTTTGTTTTTTTGGAAAATCCCTCCATGTTTATATATATTTGTTATGACATGACGGACTCTTTCTGTTGACATTTTTGGTATTTTATTTGATTCCAATTTGAAATTTTATCATTGTATATTGTTATTAACTCCGCCAGTAGAACCTTCGGGGCTACTGCCGGTCCCAAGCCCGGGTAAAGGAGGAGGGTTGGACATGGGGTTGGCGACCCCATTCCGTTGAAATCTCACTTGCCAAAAAAACGCTAACCAGAAAAAATAATTCAAACCATTTTAACTCTGCCCTGGGAGTTGGAGGAAGAATTATGACGTCGCGTGATGAAAGCCGAGTTCCCTCGGAAGTCACGGGGCTGATGCCTCTTCTGACAACAAGAGCAACCATGTTTTTAGGTACATGGAACGTTCGTACATTGTGGGAGACTGGAAGACTATTTCAAGTTGCTGCAGAAATGAAAAGATACAACCTCGAGGTGCTTGGAATCAGTGAAACACATTGGACACAAGTAGGACAACTGAGACTAGCTTCAGGGGAACTGCTGTTATACTCTGGTCATGAAGAGGAAAATGCTTCACATACACAAGGAGTTGCATTGATGCTGTCCAAACATGCACAAAAGGCACTGATAGGATGGGAATCTCATGGACCCAGGATCATTAAAGCATCCTTCAAAACAAAGAAACAGGACATTACAATGAACGTCATCCAATGTTATGCACCTACCAACGACTACAATGACGACCACAAAGATCAATTCTACGAAAGGCTGCAGTCAATCGTCGAGAAATGTTCACCAAAGGATTTGACGGTTCTTATGGGAGACCTGAATGCCAAGGTTGGAATGGACAACACTGGATATGAAGACATCATGGGACGACATGGACTGGGAGAAAGGAACGAAAACGGTGAGAGATTTGCAAACCTATGTGCCTTCAACAAACTGGTCATCGGTGGCACAATATTCCCGCACAAACGCATACACAAAGCTACATGGATTTCACCGGATCACACTACTCAAAACCAGATTGATCATATCTGTATCAACAAAACGTTCAGAAGGACTATGGAGGATGTGAGAACCAGGAGAGGAGCTGATGTAGCCTCAGATCACCATTTGCTAATCGCTAAAATGAAACTGAAACTAAAGACGCACTGGACAACGGGACAGACAACATCACACAAGTTTAATACGGCCTTTCTTCGGGATACCGTAAAACTCAACGAATTCAAGATAGCCCTCACCAATAGGTTCCAGGCCTTTCAGAATATACACAATGGAGAGGACACAACATTGGAGAACAATTGGAAAGGGATTAAGGAGGCAATCACTTCAACATGTCAGGATGTCCTTGGTCGCAAGAAGCAGCATCACAAGGAATGGATCTCTGTTGATACTCTCGCAAAAATTGAAGAAAGGAGGAACAAGAAAGCAGCAATCAATGTCAGCCGAACAAGAGCGGAGAAAATTACCGCACAAGCTGCATACACAGAAGCAAACAGGAAAGTAAAGAAGAGCATCAGAGCGGACAAACGAAAATACGTGGAAGATCTAGCAACGACGGCGGAAAAGGCTGCAAGAGAAGGAAACATGAGACAATTGTACGAAACTACAAAGAAGCTCGCCGGGAACTATCGTAAACCAGAACGACCAGTGAAAAGCAAGGAAGGCAAAGTAATCAGCAACACTGAACAACAGCGAAATAGGTGGGTAGAGCACTTTAAGGAACTACTGAATCAACCAGCTCCACTGAAGACACCCAACATCGAAGCAGCATCCACGGATCTCCCAATTAATATTGGCGCACCTACGATTGAGGAGATCAGTATGGCCATCAGACAAATCAAGAACGGCAAAGCAGCAGGACCAGACCAGGCAATGAAAGCAGATGTAGAAGCAACCGCAAAAATATTTCACATCCTCTTCAAGAAGATTTGGGATGAGGAACAAGTACCATCAGATTGGAAAGAAGGATACCTGATCAAAATACCAAAGAAAGGCGATCTCAGCAAGTGTGAAAACTACAGAGGCATCACTCTTCTTTCAATACCAGGCAAAGTCTTCAACAGGGTATTGTTAAACAGAATGAAGGACTTCGTAGACGCCCAACTTCGAGATCAACAGGCCGGATTTCGTAAGGATCGATCGTGTACTGACCAAATTGCTACATTACGGATCATTGTGGAACAATCAATTGAATGGAACTCACCACTCTACATCAACTTCATCGACTACGAGAAAGCATTCGATAGCGTGGACAGGAAAACACTGTGGACCCTTCTTCGACACTACGGGGTGCCTGAGAAAATAGTTAACATCATACGGAACTCTTATGATGGATTCAACTGCAAAATCGTGCACGGAGGACAGCTAACCGACTCTTTCGAGGTGAAGACCGGTGTCAGGCAAGGTTGCTTACTCTCACCCTTTCTCTTTCTCCTGGTCATCGACTGGATTATGAAGACGTCAACATCTGGAGGGAAGCACGGTATCAACTGGACAGTTAGGACGCAGCTGGACGACCTGGACTTCGCAGATGACTTGGCTCTTCTATCGCACACTCAACAACAAATGCAAGAGAAGACGACCAGTGTAGCAGCAGCCTCTGCAGCAGTAGGTCTCAACATACATAAAGGAAAGAGCAAAATTCTCCGATGCAACACAACATGCACCAATCAAATCACTCTTGATGGAGATGCCTTGGAGGATATTAACACCTTTACGTATCTGGGCAGCATCATCGACAATCAAGGTGGATCCGATGCAGATGTGAGGGCACGGATTGGCAAAGCAAGGGCTGCATTTCTACAGTTGAAAAATATCTGGAACTCCAAACAAATATCAATCAACACCAAAATAAGGATTTTCAATACAAATGTCAAGACAGTTCTACTGCATGGAGCGGAAACTTGTAGAACTACAAAAGCCATCATCCAGAGGATACAAGTGTTTATTAACAGCTGTCTACGTAAAATACTTCGTATTCGTTGGCCAGACACGATCAGCAACAACGAACTGTGGGAGAGAACAAACCAGATTCCAGTGGAGGAGGAAATCAGGAAGAAGCGGTGGAAGTGGATAGGACACACATTGCGGAAAGCACCTAACTGCGTCACGAGACAAGCCCTCACATGGAACCGTGAAGGCAAAAGGAAAAGAGGAAGGCCAAAGAATACATTACGTCGAGAAATAGAGAAAGATATGAGAGGAATGAACAAACATTGGACAGAACTGGAGAAAGAAGCCCAGGACAGAGTTGGTTGGAGAAAACTGGTGGGCGGCCTATGCTCCATTTGGGGTAACAGGCGAAAGTAAAGTAAGTAAGTAATATTGTTATTATTTCTATATTTTGTACTTATATTGAAGTTTTCGTGTTTGCTTCTGAACTGTATATATGTTGTTTAAATTTGATCTTTAATATGGCTACAGCCATATTTGGATTGATACGGTGGCGGTTGGACTTAACGTCACTTATTCATCTTTGTCTTGGATACTCTTCGGAGTAATTGCGACCTGAAAAGTGCATCAGTTCCAGGTACTGCTTTGTATTTCCATCTTTTAATTAATATAGACCGTTTTCTCCTAGAATTGTTGCGTTTTCTGGACCTTGGACTGGGAGATACGCGTACAAATTGCACTTATTGGAACCATTTGAACCGCTACGGTAGAAATCCATTTATACTCGCAAACATAAAATCCAAAATTGATGCATTTATCAAGAGAGATCTGGAGATCTTACTTCGGTATGTGGATGAGCTAAATAGATTTCTCTACCATCATGGCTGCTAATGAGTAAAGGTAAACACTCTTTGATTAAACACCTTTAGGTATCATAGGCTTTTGGCGTGATGTGAATAAAATTAAAGTAATTGTTGTACGTCTATGAACATATATTATGTATTTGCAATTGTTTTTCTTAGTCTAGAGTAAAATATTTTAAGGTCATTAGAGTTTTTCAGACAACACTAGTGCATATAAGATGGATTTAGTTTGGTTTTATGTTCGCTTGGAACAGTCAAATAACCGACAATTTAAAGAACGGCAAACCTTGTAAAGTCGTTGTCATCAAAGAAATACTTTTGATATTATATAATGAGTCGGTGTAACCACCATAAAGTAAAGATCCGAATTATAAATGGCCATTTATGGCTTTTCCAAAGATCTCATTGTATTTGTAGAGATGTTATTAATTGAAAAATTTCTTTTGTGCTTATGGTATAAAATGATAAGTATCAGTACCTTTTATTTCAAGAAGTATCAAAATAAGGCATCTGTTGATGGCGTTCAACCGAGTGATTAATAATCTCTTATTGTGTGTTACCACACTTATTGGTAAGTGAATATCAGTTTTTACTAGATATTCTATTTGACTAAAATTTACTCCGATCACAAACGACTAGTCACAGTAAACACAGCATTCTGACTATTACATTCAAATGAATTTATTAGAAGTAACTTTATCCCATATTGGTACTTTAGTAAAGTCTTGTCATCAGGTTAGGTTTGGATGTATCAGTTGATGACATTTCAACTTGAGACTGCTTTTTTGCAACATACATCACATAAACAAATTCTAGGGATCATTATCAGAGAGTGACCCTGCGTTGACACGTATTACAATCATTTTCAGAATTCACACATATCTTAAATACACACATATCTAAATTATCCTTCAATCTTTGTTTTCGAACCATATGAAATTCCTCCCTGTTCAATTAGTGATGTTATATAACCAAACTCGATCAATAAATTTGTAAGGTAAATGATATACATGTAATATCGTGAAAAGCTTGATTATTTATGCGCTGGACAAATGACAAATCACACACGGTTACACTGACAGCTTAATGCAAATGGCTATCAGTTGTACTTTGTGTACAAACTGTATGTGACTACCTAGGCAACGTGTTTGATTGGAAGATGATTTCCATCAGTCAGCGGAATAGAGAGAATTAGTTTGCAAAGGACAATCGTTTCATATTAGCATGAGACTCCAAAAACAGCAGAATCAACCACCGTTAAAACCGTCCTGATCATATATCGTAAAAGAGTTATATCCCTAAATAATAATAGCATAAAATTATTTTTCTGAAGATATAATACTCATGAACCTAACGTAGAAAGTTCCGAGCAATAATTCCGTGCTCCCTGTCAGATGTTGACGTCTTCTTTATCCATTGACTATCAGCAGAAATAGAGGCTGAGATTAAGTAATAACGGCTGACAATAGTCTGTAATTAAAATGGGTTCAAATGGGTTCCTCATGTACGATTTCGAAGTTACCTACGTTAAAGAAATTACGTATGACCTAAGCTATACTTCCAAGCACGTCAGAGCATCGCAGAAGCTCTATTAGTGTCATCGTGTCCACAACTTCGAATTTGTATGCTCAGTAAATGAAACTGATCTACAGTGGTTTGTTTTTTTCCTCCACGTCCATGTCGTCCAATGGTATCCTCATATCCAGTGTTGTCGATTCCAATCTTCATATTTAGGTTTGTCATCAGAATTGCGAAATAGTTTGTGAGGAATTTTCCGAAAATTCCATATGGTCTCTAATAAAGAGAATTTCATTCGTCTTCTCGATCATATTTGCAAGGCTAGTAGCATTGAGTGTTATTCATTCTGATTCCCTCTTTTTTTGTTTTTAAAAATCATTTACCTCCTTTTGATGGTAGTATATCTCACAGGTATGAACACATCAGGTACCTAAATTAAAATTGGCTACGGATGTCAGAAGCTGAGCTGGCCTCGTGACTTTGTGACTTCCTTCTGTTTATCGTTTATTAGCGCGCTCATTTTATACAGAATAGCGTCACTCACCAATCCCTCGAACCTGCTCTTTCTTTATGGCTTAACACCAGGAGAACCCATTGTAGATACCTACGCGCAGCGACCGGTTTCATGACAGTTGAACCCAATAAACCTAAAATAATCAGATGATTTTGTTTCGGAGTCAGGTTTCAACAAGGGGTTCGTGTACCACTTATTATGATTTATCACCTCAAGTCTCAATCAATAATATCATAATCAAAGCACCTGTCCTTTAGCATTCAGTTTTGATATGATTTTTATTATTTATCATTCTACTTTTCTGAACGGTTCATCGCTCTATTCATAAAATTTAGTGAAAACAGTCAGTCATCTGAACAGGTGTGCATTCGTTGGGGCCACGTTCATGAATTCTTTACGCATTTTGAAAACAACTTCGTTTCAAGAATATGCCTTACAGTTCTCTAAAATGTTGTGTCCATTAGTAATTATAATCGCAATTTTTCTGATATCTAGGCGCGACCTATTCACAAAACGATATGAATCCTATTGAAGAGTCAGTAGAAGTGTTTAAAAGTAAGTTACTATATAATAATAATAACAAGGAAATGTCGGTTAAAACATAATGAGAAATAATATAACTTTCAATTAGAAACATGTTCAGAAGTACAAGTTCTGGTCATAACAGTTCTTACTACTTCTTGGTCACAAAATTTACCGGCCATGAATGAGGTCTATTATATCCGTATATTGTACTCTTCTGTACGTAAACGAAAATGGCTACATGGTTCTTCAGCTGTCGTTGTTGATATTGGTAAATAATTTAGTAGTAAACACTTCAAATGGTTCAAAGTAAAATTAAATTCTGAACATAAACATCGAAAATATTTTCCACCTGTTTCTTAGCTGAACACTATATTATGGTGGAGAACTACAAAACTTCTAAGGTGCTTTTTTACACCAGTTGACGAATTAATGAGCACATTGTGCTCTTTGGTTACTGAATAAAAGATGTGGCTGCTTTTTCATATTTTCAAGAAATAACGAATTTATTTCTATGACACCGCGTTTCGCATCCAAAGCTGAATATAAATACTCGATAATCCGAATTATCATTATTCCTCTCCAAAAGTCTGGTAAAATATTTGCTGTGAAGAATTCACTGAGGATGCCCATGAATACATAATGCAGAATATCAGCATTCTACATGAAGTGAAAGATTGAGATTTTGGTGGATCCTAATAGTGTATTTGAATTAAATGACCCTCGCAATCAACACTGTCTTCACTGCGTCTCAAAACTGCAAGCTCCATAAATAGTTTTGCATACTTGATAAGAACAAAATGGAAATACCGAATGCATTGGCCACTGAATATTTCACTACATAATTCTGGTTGTGGTTAATCACATGATCAAAGTGAAAATTATTCTACAAGACAGAAGTAGGAATTTTTTCATGAATATGTTCAGCAATATAATATTTCTATTCTATTGATTGGATATCGTCCACACCATCAAGTGCTTTCCCGTAGTCAGTGAAGTTGATGTAGAGTGGTGAGTTCCACCCAATTGGCTGTTCTACGGTGATCCGCCATGTTGCATTGTGGCCAGTACTCGATCGATCCTTACGAAATCAATTATGTCGATCTGGAATGTGACCATTTATGAAGTCTTTCATTCTGTTTAACAATAAACTGTTGAAGACTGTGTCTAGTATTGAGAGAGGTGCCTTTGTTGGCATCACCGATTCTGAGATCACATTTTCCTTTTTATATCAAATATCCTTCCCTCTAGTCTCTTGATAACTGTTCTACCACCCAGAACATGTTGAATAGAATCTAGAATATTTTTAAGTTTCTCCGATGTCTGCTCTTATATTATCAGGTTCCACATCTATGCTGTTTTGAATGTTTTTGACGACGAGACTGATCTCGTCAATTATTATTAGGCTAGTGGGTTATGTTTGGATTTTGTGTGGGACCGGTCAATTCAAGAGATCCGCAAAGTTCATTACTTCCAGTCCATGTCGTCACATAATGTCTTCGTATCCAGCGTTGTCCATGAAAACCTTGACATTTGGATCAGCTGTAGGGTAGCTCAAGTCCTTTTATGAGCTACATACGACGATTACCTTCTGCCTGCCGTTGAACCGATATCCGTCAAATAAGGGGAACACGATTTTATCGTCAAGAAGATTTGATGTCGAGTAGAAAGTATATTCTACAAATACTCAGCCAGCACACAGTACATCCAAGCACACAAATTTCGTTTATCTATACTCCATAGGGATGTCCATGAGACAATCATAAAAGCAGCACACTAAAATAACACAGTCAAGGGTTTCCCTGGTGGTAAATGATCTCAAGGTCATCTGATCGGCCGATAAAATGTATCTAAAATAAAGATATTTACCAAGAGAGTTCTGGAGATCTAACATGTCCAAGACCTTTCAACCATGTTTTCTGGTTAGCGTTTTTCTAGCGAGTTAGTTGTCTTCGAGATTCGGTTCTTCACATACAACCAACCTTCTTAAAACCGGCTCTAGCAACAAAAGGGCTCTTTGTGCCGATATGCAAGCAATGGGATTCAAAATAACAGTCTGAAGCAAGTTCATGTGAAAATTCTTACCTATCTTGTTGTTATATGAGCTACAGTCTTATTTTAACTGTAATACTTACAATGTCGCATTTTTTTCTCAATCTAAATGCGTACCTCAGTTTTTGACAAAACTGCTTTTCATTAAACTTTCAAAAGTCAGAGAAACAGTATGAGTTCAATAATTGATAATACGATCATTTGTTAATGTTTTACAATAAAAAGTAACTTTCTGGTACTTTTTTCGCAGCGCTATGGGAAGAACATAATGCGAGAATTGTGCGTCTTGAAGCTCTTACCAAAAATTTAACAGGTACTTCAATTCCGTTGAGTTCCTCCAATTTAGTGAATCTGAGAGTTGAATAATCTTCGTAATGTATAAGACTACTAGGTCCATGTATGCGAAGGACGGCTTGAAGAATACAAACATGAATAGGTTACTGACCTGTGATGTGCAGTCCTACAAAAAGGAATGTCTTCACTTTTGTACTCTGATAAGCTCCTCTCCTGCACAAGTTGGATGAAATATTTTGTTTCCAATCGTTGAGTTTCATCTATAGCTTACCAATTACTTAGTAACAAACTGAATCAATCAAAGTAACAAATATACAACTATCTGTTATCAACCACGTTTGTAAGAAAGGTGAATGTCAAAACTGGTTACATCACCTAGAATTATTCCATCAACCCAGATGCATTCCGACATCGAACAAACATAACTTTTTGCAAGCATTGTAAAGTCAGTTTAACTGTTCAGGCGAATTGTAACGAAAATGAGAACAGTGATGTTCAATATATAATTCGAAATCATGAGCCGGAAGTTATCATATGAAACCAGATAAAAACAAAGGTCATTGGTCATCAGCTTGAACAACATGTTTTGATCGCATTATGATTTTTAAGGACTGACTGTCACGTTTGAGTCGTCGATTTTGAGTTGTGAAGTGTATAAACCTTTTCATGTCCTTTTGTACAAATATCACATTTTTCTATTTACTGTGTTTATCATTAGTTCAAATAAGAGCAAATCTGACAAATTACGCTAAGCAATGTGATGAGGGTAAGTCACGGACCGTTTATATATAAGAAACGAATAATTTTGATTTAGCCATTCAATGTCGTCGTTTGTTTTATGAAAACAGACATGCAGCGAAAAACCTCAATGGTATGTTGTTAGATAAAAACGTATTTGTTACAGCCTTTGACGAAGTGTGGGGATTCTCGACTCGAACGAAGAAGAATTAGATTAATAAACAAAACAAGTTACACTGTACAATCACCAGCAATTAACGACATATTTTGTCATAGTTGTCTTGGACACGCCGAGATCGATTCATAATTTCATATTTGAAAATTAAACTAATGGGATAATGCAGTATATATCAGTTGCCCTCTCCTTTGAGAGGTTCATAGTTTAGTGACTGTGGCATAACTTATGGTATTGTAGTAGGCGATTTTGTTTTTAAACGGTCATTAAATTTGCAGATGAGGTGTAGCCTGATTTGCTTGCTCAAGTGCTAGATACTTAAGATTGTACAGTCCTGTATCAAGTAATAAATACCGTCAGGAACTCCATTGTACATATGCAGGCTAATAGTGTGAAAAGTATTATGCGCAAGCATTCAATGATATGATGACCGCTTTAAAATTTATGTACAGGAGACCCAGTGAAAAACGTGAACATTGTCGGAAACGAAATAAATGTGAGATAGATACAACTGAAAATAAATAATGTTCAATCACAAACAACATCGGCATACTTGGGGCACGCCAGATAGGAGACAAGATCAAACCGTTACAGATGCAACCACAACGCTCTTATATGTTGAACAGTACGATAATAAGAGACGTTTTCTTGAGTAACACGTTCAAGCCATCTTGCCGACGTAAACTATTTGATTCTGCCTCACTTTCGACAATTGATGTTAAAAAAAGTAACTACACAGGTTGACATGCACAGTTCAGTACTTATTTAAGCAAAATTGTCTTCGAGATTTACTTAGAGTGTATTTCCTTTGTGGTAGTAAGTTCAAATTGGTTAGTAGTTATCGTTTGAAAGACGCGTGGTTGATTATGAGACCAGAAAATTGTAAACCTCATCAAAATGAATCAGACAAAGTAACCGTAACCTCATATTTTAAACTCACGCTGGCTGCCCTCAATATAATAGATTATTGTTACAAGGTCTGCTAATAGGGGAAAGTATTTCAATGCCAAACGGTGAATTGTGACGTGTATCGGGTTAGATGGAGTACGAAAAGTGAATAGTAGTTCCAGTGGGAATTTGAACGTCTATAGGTCAAAGCAAAAGATTCACATGAACTCTAAGGCTTGCGAAAACAACGTCGAACCTTTTATTATTTATTTTTCTCCGTCAACTGTTGACTTTTAGGTCATACTATTGTAGCTATAGTAAAGTGTTGCAGGTAATCTTCTCTAAAGAGCGATTCTGAAGACATGAGTCTAACTAGGGGCAGGGATGTGTGATCGACCTCACTTTCATTGGTAAGTCCCATTTTCAATCAAACAATTCGAAGCAAACACAATGTGCGGTCTCACACGTATCAGTGGACTGAAGTCATCGTTCACATCAACAATGTTTGCTGGTCAGTAAGCGCATACCCCTTCTCTTTGTGTTGTTAAGCACAACTTAAATGTGATGCAGATAGTAATTTATTTCACATCATTCTGAGAAAATCTATTTCGGAAAGTACCATAACCCAATATTGATTTTTGCTACCATCAATATCCTCAAACGTAGTTCGATATTGCAGTTAAATTCATCAGTATTTTTACCTTTGTCTTTGATATTTATATTCTGTTGATTGCCCACAAGACATTATTTATCATTAAGTGACATTTGCAAAAACGCTGGAGAATGTTTCAGTAACTGACTGTTTAGCAATACCGGTTCCTATTCTTTGTACATTTTACAGTGATGTATTTATTTTAGATTATTTGACTTGATACATCATTAGTTTTAGTAATGGTGCTGGATTCAATTAGTTAGCCTGTCTGTCTGTATGTCTGATTCTTCACACGAGTGTCTTCAGCACATGAACACTACCTTCATCCTACTTTCCGAATGATTGACCTAAAATAGTAGGTCAAACGAATCTGAATGATTGTGCCAACAATGGCTCACTCCAGTAAGGCACACGATTCATACAAATTATTCCTTATATCTCAATGATTATCCGATAATAACTAGTAATATCTCTATGTAATCCAGTGTTAGTCTCTTCATGTGTGTCTGGTATTACGTGTAATATCTATTACATAATCATCATGTTCAGTGTACACAATTTGTGAATGATGCGTTATTCTGTGACGTCAGTCGCTCGACTTTTATTGAATAAATTTTCATTGCGAATTCAAAAACATTGTTAATGCCTTTATGTTACACCGAAAGTTTATGGTTATTTAACTTCAGATTTGTTGGTAACCTTTCAAAATTACAAACCTAAAAGTGGTAAGTTTTCACTTTGATTATTGTTCATTATTATTCTGTGAACACTTTGGAGTACTCAAAGGACAATGTTTTCGAACAGAAAAGTCTCATGAATTGCACAACTTTATCCTGTTCACTAATTCCAGGTGCCAACCTTACATTCTCTGATCTGACAGATTGTTTTGAAGCAGGAATGAAGTACTTTCAATGTGAGCAAACACTTTCAAATAGTTTCTTATACATATTTTGCTCTGAACTTTTAAGCAATTTCATAGTCGTACTAAATTAGTCGCTCAAAAATTAAATGTCATTATGCTATCTTAAACATTAAGTAAAAGGCACTTTTTGCCCCTCCAAATACAAATGTCTTATTTCAACGTCAACGTGATGCGTTCAATGAGTGGAGTATTTCTCCTCGTTATGATGTGTGCGGTTTTGTAGCCCTTAATCTATGTTTTGTTGATCAAATAATAATAATTAGTTAGATGGAAACTAGGATAAATATTCATGCACCGGTAGTTTAGAAAGAATGACGAAAATGAAAGTATACACAACTTCAGACTGTGAGAAAAAGATGATGAATGAACGTCAACTCGTCCACCGAGTATTTGACAAATCAAACATAGTATCAAATAACAAAACGTCTTTATTGGTTCAGTACCTAATCTCTACAATTTATACCTCAATCAGAAATCCGAAGAGTGAATATGTAAACCAAATATGACGAATGATTTTCGCGACTAACACAGTTTACATCAACTGGACATAAATTCCTGTTGTCGTTTATTGTGTATTTCGACTTACTTACTTTCTAATTTAAACAGCAGAGGCAGACATTCGTAGCGGTTCAACCTGTTTCGCCAATCTACCACCACAACACATCCAAGGTAATGTAAATCACTAATGTCTGTGTAATTTCGCTCTGCACGAAATTTAATTCGTGAAAGAATGCTTGCATTGTTTCCTGATTCATTCAAATACCCGTAATGTAAGATGCAGGGTTCTATTTAGGATGCACACTTTCTGTGTTTCTGATAGACACCTACTGTTTATATATAATCTATGTTTGCAAACTGGTTAACAAACGTCCTGATAGTTTCTTTGTTGATTTTTATCACCGTAACACTTCATACAATAAACAAACTGTTTGATTTCTACACTTCCATATCTTATCAAGGGTACTCTGCTAACAACATTGAAAAAACTTTTGAATGCACTGCTGAGTTCAACCATTGAAAAGTGTGTTGAATGCTAATAGGTTATTCACACTATGTCAAATAGAACTTTTCAGAATAAACTATATCGACCTAAATAGTCATCGAATTGGCAAAAGTATGGATTGACTTCAAAGTACCATATCATAATTTAAATCGTATCAGTGATTACCTGCCTTGTTTTACTATACGTGAATCAAAATAATCTGTTTTCACATTATATATTTTCATTACAGATTTTGAGTTTCTCGAAACACAGTTGAGTATATTAAATTACGCCAAATCCGTACGCAGTAAACGTGCGTGTGAGTTCATCAAATCGATATACTATTTGCAAATGTAGTGATGATTGATTTCCACTGACGTTGTCCATCGTACCATTTTATTCGATATTTTGAAGAGAGTAAAATCTGTTTCCATGTCACGTGTTAACAAATTGTCATTTTATTGAACTCAACATCATGTGGCCGTTCGACACGATCAAAGTCGATTCATGCCAAAATTATTGGCCATCTTTTTAATCAAGACAATCCAATTGTCATTGGAGTACTGTTTTGGATATCACCAGTCGTGTGAGCGGGATGAGTCAAAATGGCCTAGTGATTGATGCAATCACAGATCAGAAATAACCTGTATCCATACCTACGTGTATAGTATGGTGTGTATAGGTATAGGCCTGTGCATGGCATGTGTATATGTTCCGTATTCACTTTTTGCGCATTTTCATCTGCATATCTTAACTTGTTTAAAACCAAGTTAACAGTCACATAATGAAATAACTGAATGTATAGAGTGTTAATTGTAGCCAACATTGAATACGACCCTCCATCACTTTTGTGTAATCACTGAGGGCATTATACAATAACGCTTCTTTCAGTTTGTTTTTTTCAGTCAGATGCGCTTTCATACAAAAAACAGAAAACGCTACAGATTTTTTTTCATGTTCGCCGTAACAATGAGGAGGTTTCCTGAATTATTCAGCTCTTTGGACATAGTTTGGTTGTTCATTACGATTACTACTACATTACTATTTCGTAAACAGGTTCAACCTTCATTTCCATGTACGTAAGCATAACGGGTTTCCAAAAAGTCAAACGCACGAAAATCGACTAAAGGGATTGATTATTAGTGCTAGAAATCATCTAAACACTGTTAATTTGTATTTTGTCTCAAGTGATTATATTATTCAATGTGAATTTAATTAGACGGAATGATAATTGATTGTCTTCATTTCCAATTATAGTTGTTATCAGATTCGTTTCAGAAGGCCTCAACATATAAAACGTAAGATTTTGAATGAAACTAATATTGGTCATTGAAAAGAATGTAGACGTGATAGCCAACGAGTATTTTTATTCGGATGGCCTCAGAAAATGAGATCGTTTCTTTTTAAAAAGACAAACTAATATTCTTATGACAAGTTCAACTAGAATAACTGTTCACATATACTTCAGTAACACAAATCACTTTCATGTAATACTGACCATCTTCCAGATTTTGAATTCGCGATGAAAACTTACAATAAATGTTATGTTGAAATTGTTAACGATTCAACTATTAAAAGTTCGATAATCATCAAAATAAAAAATTACTTCAAAAGCTACCAAAATTTATCAACAGATAGCAAAAGATTACGCGTTGCTGTACGAAACATAGTGTTTTCATAGCAAATATTATTTCAGTATAATTCACTTCAGTAGAAAACATACAGTATCATCATAAGCATAGATCAGGATAAGAAATTCATCAGTTTGTATAACATCGGTAAACTCATTCCAATATGAAATTACCTCACAAACGGTTTTATTTTCTGTTTTACTTTAGAACCAGTGAATATGTTTATTCGAAATTGGTTGTTTTCTATGGTCGGTTTTCACACAAACATACGTTACTGTAAAATGAATAAACTGTTATTCGTGACAATAAGTAGTTGTCTTTTCTATAGGGCAGAGAATATTTCACAGTAACTTCAAGTGTTTGTAAGTGGGCAGAGCACAGAAGAGAAGTTTTTCGAGTGAGAAAATTGCCTACAACTGTTAGTAATTTGGGTTTCAAGCCATCAGCGAAAATGAAATTTATCAAGGAATAGGAATAACTTCAAGTGTTTGTAAGTAGGCAGAGCACAGAAGAGAAGTTTTCCGAGTGAGAAAATTGCCTAAAACTGTTTGTAATTAGGCTTTCAAGCCATCAGCGAAGACCAGATTTATCAAGAAATAGGTGCATTTGGAAAAATATTACTTGTAACTAGATTCTGCAGCAGAGAGACCAAAATGATTATCTGGAGATGACATTCATGAAGTGGTAGGTCACAGATTGAGTTGCATCGATGTTGAAAGACCAGTGGATACTGTAAGACGCCCGTTTGAAACACGCTACCATGAAAGCCTGACATCTGAACTATCAGTGTTACTTATTTTTTCTTATATCACAACGGTGTTGAATCAAATGAAATGTTTCACGTTGGAATATACGCCTTATATCTGGAACTGTTATTCATTGTCAAGGTGTTTATTGAAGAGAATAATGATGAACAGCATTAATCTGGATGTCACTGCATGCAAATAGATATCCAGCCCGTTTTCTGGAAAGACATATTTATCAACTAAGTGAACTAAAAGCACTTGCTTTCTGTGTTTCAGATTCCAGATTTACGTTGACTTCTATGCAGAGTTTCTATAGCTGGTAGTTGTTAATTGTGTTCTGAAAATGCTGATATCACTAAAGCTGAAAAGATTGTGCTGACTAGTTTGGAAACGCATTCCTCATTATAGAAAAATACTTCGAATAATAAACTTGCTTAGAATATCGAGTGATTATCTTGAATAAACAAACACTATAAATCTAATAAAGCAACAGCTTTTTAGCAGTAAATTACAGAATATCTGACTGAGTGAAATGTACAATAGTCAGTAGAATAAGACCTGAAATACTTGTAAATTACATTGAATATACAAAAACATGTACAATTGTTTGATAATGATGAGAGATTGAAAAGAATGTAAGAGAAACATTGTTTGAAAGTGTTGCACTTGTATATGGTGGGTTTACCTAAATTGTACAAACTAATTAACCGTACACACAAATCTAGTAAAATATTCTATCATATCTAACATTTGAGAAGTAGATATTTACTAACGACTTTACTCAACATGGGATTACATCATGAAAAAACATATTTGGTGAATATTACATGATCGCAATGTGACCTGGAGTATTTTATTACCCTAAAATAACTGTCAACCCAACTCACGGAACACATATAATAAAGCGTTCCAGTTTGAAGTTCAGTTCGCATCAAAACTCCACTCAGCATCAATCGTTGCACGAACGATTGACGCAAACTAGTTGTATCAAACTTATTTTAAAACACTTCCTTCCTCACTGTCACTGCATATTTTCACAAGACTAGTGCTGTTACAGTTTACAGAGTAAATAACACAAGTGCACTTAATGACATAAACACTGTTACACTGGCCTCAATTATTGGTAATGGAAAAACGCATTACAACCAAAGTAAACATGGTTTGAACTTACAACAACTTGTTCATTGTAACAATTTGATTCAGTTTTGATCGACTTTCAAGAAATGTTCCGTTCTCTGAGCAGCTCAGAGAACGAAACACCACCAAAAGGTCTACTTTAATTAGGATATATGTCTTTTGTTTTGTCAGGGATTAGGAAGTAGGCGCAAGAAAATAATAGTATAGATCTTTGACAATAAACAAAATTTGTAGTGTTCATAAAATACTAACGCACAAATGAATGCAAATGTTCAATCACAAAGTAATTATTTAGATAAAAATAATATTTGAAAGAGATACTTACTTTTTTCACTTTTAAATAGAATTTGTGTTTATCTGCATGCAGATTTAAATGATAAAATATTGATAAATGTGATAGGAATCCGTGATCAACAGTCTAATGCAATATGTAATCAAGCATTTTAATTAAAACAATGGATGGATGATGAACATAATGTAACATTTGGTTGAAGGATGTTATGTATTTGCTTTTAGGGTTGACAGTAGCGGTCAAGGCATATACGATTAATTATTTCGCATAATCCATTTTATTTAAGTTAAATTTTCATTGTCTCAGTGAAATCAAAACAGAGTGAACGTGTCTACGAACAATGAGTTGATCTATTCTCAAAATAATCGAATCATCCATCACAAATTCTTGATGATTGTCACATCAGAAGCAGTAGTCACGATCAGTTGGTAGTTCAGCAAAGCTGTTTCATATTTGCGAGACTCAATCAATTTTTAAACAGCAGTGACTAGATCACCAATGTTGAAGCAGAAAGATTTTTAATCGTGAAGACAAAACACGCAGATTCGAAAGTATCTCATACACATCAGTATGCAAGCAAAGAAGATAAAGGCACTTAATTACGCCTTTTACCCACAATATAGCCTAGGCTACCGGCCAGAATTCTCCAAACTACTTTGTTCACTAATCAATACAGTCATCTTAAGGTTTTTAGAAATTCATAATACACAGGATAACCCTTAATAAGTGTATGTCAGCAAACATTTTGAAAATATGACTTTTTATGAATCATTCGACTGATACACAAGCAGCACTCCTTCAACATGACTTGCTGAATGTTTGACTGTATACTAGCTTTGTTTTAGTGAGAACCGTCAAATTTAAAATTTCACACTGTTATCGTCATGCGAACAATGTCTAGTTTGTAATACAAATATGTAATGTAATTTTGCAAAATGGATAGGTAGATTGGGACCACCTGTGCAATGTTTACAAATAAATTGGTTAATGCCGATCAAAACTAAATCAAATTGTTTGATTGAATGTACATATCGGCATACAATCGATACATTTTGTAATTTTTCTATTAAACATATTTATCAGGTGAAGCGCGTTAATATTTTCATTTAGTTACAGATATCTATTGCTAGATTCGTCTTCAGGATAACTAATTAATATGACGTGAAATATTCTTTTGCTAATGTTTTCAAGTCAGGCGCGCGTATTGTAGATTCTTAATTGCGTACAGGACGTTAAACTTCCAGAACTCTCTTAGTAAAGATCATAATTTGATAATTGATTTCTGAAATGTCGATTTTCTATCTTTCTGCGTCAAAAGAAGCTTAGTTGATCTTCAGCTTACAATTCCCACTCACGCAATCCCAGACTGTAATTGATTGTTGGATTATATTAGCATGCCATTATGTGGGTCTTTCAAGGGCGTTGCTGTAACTGAATAAATAATCCTGATTTTCGTGCTCAGCAACATCTATCTTTCTGAGTTCCTGTAGAATACATTCTCTACGCCTTATCAGGACATCTTACTTCAGTTGGCGGGTCTAAGAAAATGGGATATTTATAGAGTAAAGTGTTACTGCATCACTGATTTGCGCTTTGCTTACCAAATATGGTTAACGTCTAATAGTTTTAAGCATATTAATTGACAAGCGTGTCATTTTGAACGTGAGTAATCCCAAGCAGTTTGTTCACAGATGCGATGTTTCAATTCACAAAACTTTAGAAAATGGGGAAAATTTTACTGATAATAAGAGGTTACTGAACTGGTAAGTGAAATCAGTTGACTGTATTTGAGAGAAAGAATACCCAAAATAATGTTTAAATTGTAGACATGTTTTTTAAGAAGTAACCATCTATAAAAGATTCAAATCATTAGAATTATTTCGTGCGAACAGCGTTTTGGTGACTGTACACTGATTGCTTAACCGAAGCGAAGAAACATTGTTAACCTCAATTCATATACTGACCAACAATCACAGTAAACATTAAAATTGTACATGTTCTCTTATGGCATACTAAAGGCTAACATATTTCGAAAATTCATTCTACGGATAAGCCAAATCTGTGGAATGTGTGTACAAAAGGCTTTTAGTAAGCATATTATAAACTAAACAAAAAGTTGTGAGCAGTAGTCTGTCAAATTCAATCAATATTTGATAGAATAGAATGTTTGCAGTTCGTTGCCGAGCGCCAAAGTATCTGTTCTAAAACATAGTTCGAGATAACATCAGGCCATTAAAATAAATCAAGTTCTTTTCCTAATGTTCAGTTTCCATCCACCAGGTAGTGTAATCAACAGTTCTTATGAGATAATCATAGTCGCATAAAAAGCATGCAAACTAAAAACACTTCATTTTCACAAACTGAATAAATAGTCATCCCAAAATGCAAGTATTGAACGAATTCAGTTCGAATTTTTATACCTAATCACGCAGTTGACTTCGATCTTATAGTTTTACCTGACAAACGTGTTTCACTATTGAGGCGAAAACCTTTTCAATTATTTAAAAATGAATGGAATTTAATAAAATTTCTCATCATCAAGTTCGTTTATTGACATCATTTCATTTCGTTCCTCTCTTGTGCTAGCTTGTTCACTAATAACTAAAAAAATTAGACTTTTATCCAAATAAATTCATTATATTCAAATAACAATTGGTTGTGTATTTATCGATTTTGTGTGTATTGTCTTACAGAACAAACATTGAGGAAACGCTGAACAACATTTACACTGTATGGCTTCGTTTCCTTAATCCTTTTTTCTTTAAAGTTCATGTTGATTTTTCTTTCACACTTCTTATGTTCAAACTGGACTCTCAAACGTCCAATGTTTGTCGCAGTTTCATAGACGATTTTACAAAAACTTGTATCTCTTTACATAAAACTGTAACTGTCTCTCATCTCACTAAAACAATTCAGCGCTCGCTTTCCAGTTACAATCGCATTCTCTGTTTACAAACACATTATTTAAAAAGATTATTTTGTTTCCGTTTGCATAATTTAACTAAATTTAATAAACACGTTTATCACATTCTCATGTGTAATTACACTGAACATTTTCAAAGCCAAGTGAAACTCATTCATTCACACGTATGTAAGTTCAGCATGATTACGAGTTGAGCGATCAAGAACTAGAAGACATCTGTTTGCTGAACTTCACATTTCGTTCTGTTTTCTCATGAAAACTATTTGGCTAACCATTTGAACTGATGAAATTGATCTCTGAATGAACCAACTGATCAGAAACGCACGTACATTCAGAGTAGTTGAACGAGGAGCCTTTATTCGAAGTGTGATAAAATACGATTACATATTGGTCAATATCGTCTTTCTTCAGTCATTTGTGTACATCGATAGATTCTGGTGTAAACGTGATATAAAAAGGCAACTAGGAATATCATCACCTCTCATCGTGAATTACGTTTACTATGTTGAACTGTGTTTACTGCATTTTACGAGATTTTGTAATCAAGTCTCAAAAACACAACAATAGGAGTCGCACATGATGGAAATCAAGGTTTCATCGCATAACAAATTCCGCACCCTGAATACTACTTCACAAAACCCACAGAAACAGCCTCGCCTCTCAGGGAAGGACCAATCAACCTACGCTTGAAATTCTGTTTACAAGGTTCACAATACTTCGCTGCACCTAGCAAATACAGACACTTAATCACAAAGTAAAGCCTTTCGATCATCTTAAAAAGGTAGTTCTAAAATCAATTTCAACTAGTTTGCATTCTTTAAATCATGTATTCAGCTTCCGATTTTACTGTATGAAAGCTCACAACGCATGCTTGATCTCTAATTCGCAAATCACCACACCTCTTGCAGGCAGTTTATGTCAACGATAGTTCAACCTTAGTATCTGAATATTTTACATTTTTGAAAGAATTATTGGATAACACACAGTCACTGTCAAACAAATTATCATGTATTTAAACATATGATAAACAGTTAACAAATATGCGCTCACCAGTCGAAATTTGTCTTGCGATTCCTTCGTTAGTCGTTTATCATATTTTTATCAAAATTGTGGTGTTAGTTAGAAATTCAAAGTGACTTCGAATCACTCGTAACTGTATATGGTACCTCAGACATTCGTGCTCTCACCTGGCGGTCACTCAAAATATGTTAGATTACGTAACCAACGGTTCTACCAACAACTATTCAACACACTCAGATAATGGAATGGAAATTACATTAGGTTGGTAACTTGATCAAGGATATATGATAATTACCACTTGCAACCTATCATACACGAATTTTAATCTAAACTTTTTTAGTAAGATGGAACACCAAAATAATTGCGCCGTGGGAACACTTTAGTGAGCAACATTTTCGGAATATAACACACTGAACAATGGTACACGTTACGTTTTTTGGTACGTCGATCTATCCCCTTCGTAGCTTATTAATTATGACTGAAACCTACTAGCAGTCATAGTGTCTCAAGCCCTCTTGAACTTTGTCAACGGCATCAACGACCTAGGGTTATGGAATTACGAAATGTCTTGAACAATAGCATCCCTGTTAGAAATATGTTGCCTCACTTTTCAAACTAAAAGAATAACCATTGATTATCCACATCTGCCTTCTCAGCACTCCATTTCTGTCCCTTCTTATAATAGTTGTGAATCCTTATTTTACAAATCACTATGCGTTATTGATGTCTTTTAGTCGCTTGCCTCAGTACAACCAAGCCAGTTCAATATCTCTTCAGATTTTAAAGTATTTTCAGTTTTGCCATTGAATACTCAGTCCTCCTTGCTTTTCATTGGTTGTTGTGGTTCACGATATTTTACGGTGAGTTTCATCGTTTGTTCATATAGTTTCCTGGAGTTTTCTACTCTGACAGCTTTTGCTGCTATAGTGGCTAGATATTCCGTATATGCATGTCTGTCTGCTTACTCTTCTTCGATTTATTGGCGTTGATTGCTGCCTTTCTGTTTCTTCACTCTTTAATATTTTACGGCTTATCAAATTTCATTCATTGTTTATATGGATGCTTTCCGAATATCAGAATCTTATGACGTTTTGAATTTGATGCTTTTATATACAGTAACAGTCTTTCTTAATGAATGTATACTTTTTCGAATAAATCTTCCACTGTCTCCTAAGCCGCAGCTTCATTTTTTAAGCCAGAGCGTCATGATCTGAAGCTGTTAGTCCTTGTCTTTGTTCTTCTTTCCTTTATCGTCCTTCTGAGAATTCTGTTATTGCAAAAATTGTTCTGTCGTTCAGTATAGTGTGATCATTCAAGTCCCTTGTAATATCATACATGCGTCTTAATTTATCCGACCCAAAAAACTGTTATTTTTTACCAACTAGCCTTGTATTGCGTCACATATCTATTTCACAATTATCATACTATGTGAAAAAGTTCTGTGAATGATGAGTTATTCCTTATAATTATTCGCTGCATTTTACAAAACGATTTTTCATTATCAAACTAACAACACTGTTGATGCCTTCATGTAACGATCAAATTTTATGAATATACATTTTCAGAATTGATAAGAAATTTTCACATCGTTAGATCTCAAACTCGTAAGTTTCCTGTTTCGTCGCTCTTGATTTGTTATTTCTCAGTTAACACTCTATCAAAAGACACTTGCACTTTGATATAGTTTCCTGAGTTTTTGAACAGCGAAGTCTCATAATATTTCGAAGCATGTGTTGGGGATATAGGATCCCCAGAACTCGCTTGAAAAAAATCTTTAAATTTTACGAATGGCGGATATCTTTATTTTGGATTTCTTTCGCGAGCCGATCATTTGACCTTGATTTCACAATTTCCACCAGTAAAATCTATGGCTGTGAGTGAAAGAATATCTCGGTTATACATTTAAGCTGTATAACAAGATATAAATTAACAAAAATTATAGGGCGATCTGAGTGAGATATTCAACATTTTTTAGTAAAACTAACTGAATGTTGACAAGAATAAAGTGATTATGAGGAAAAATCTGAGTATGGTTAAAGGAGGGTGAGGAATAGGTTAAAAATATATAGGACTCTTCCAGATATAGAATCAAAGAAATTAAGACATTATGCGATGGTATTTCCTGTATCAGGTCATGTTATACTGACTAAGGTCATGGTCAGTTAGGCAGATCAGACAGAATTATGCTGAACACTATGTTCGGATCCAATTTCCAGCATAGCAAGAGCCGCTGACGATTGAGTGAATCGGGTACAAAGCGAACACGGAAGATTTCAAAGTGTTCCATGACATCACTTTATTCATCAAATGGATTGTAGGAGAGATAAGAATGTATGTTCAGCTTGTCAATTTCTCAAAATCATGGTGTGACATATTCGTGTTGTGAGATGACGCAAAAATCATGTAAAGCACATAATTTCGGTGTTTTTGATGGAGGTCTACTGTTTCTAATCTTGTTGAAATAATGTTTGCTTGTTAACTAATTATTACAATTCCCTGAATGTAGATTTTTTGATCATTGTCCTGCTATCACTTGATGTAATAAACGAATGATTTCAGTTATACATTTTGACATGATTTTAAGAGCTTTCTTTTAATCACAGTTGAAAACCATCTCCAATAATCTTTTCAGTTGAAACATTCTTATATATGCCGATAGTTCACAGTAAGTTTTTTACATTAAGAGACAAAGAATCGTCTGGAATAACCTACATACGGTTTGGTAACCATCACAATATCAAAAGTATGAAAAAATTATTTGATCAATTTATGACTTTTTAAAATGAAAGTAATTCAGGATATTGAACATCATATAAAAGGATTATGTAATGTGAAATGTATGCTCAGTGGACATAAGTGTAATTTCACCCAATCAGTTCTTTTTAAAATAGTGTGGAATGCCTCGTGAAATAATTTTTGTACAACATTATTCCTTGTAGCAATCTTTTTAAGACAGGGTAGAGAGACTGATGCATTGTGGAGTCATGAATCATGTGATGGTCACTTTCATTGGAACTTACAATTATTTAGTTCTTTTGAAGATACGTAAATCTCATTATCAAAGAAAAATGCTTCTCAGTACTCACTTCCTACTGTAATGCTTCTTAATTTCAAACCTCTATCACCGTGTAAATTGTCAGGTATTTGAAACGCCAAAGGTGTCAATCGTTTTTCAAGTTGAATTCGGTGTACCTCTACGTACCTTTTGTATATGAAGATCAGGAGAGTTCAACACTCACAGTTCCTGCAATTTGGCATTTTCAGCTAGATACTTTTTGATACAAGCAATAGAGATCTGCAAAAACTTCTCCAATGATTATCAAACCATTTTGGTGTCAACCTCAACTCATTATCTTATTGTAAATAACTTAGTTGTTCAACGGGAAGTCAACAGTTTTCGAGTCGTTGGGTTCTGTCCAACATTTAAATTCATGTATCCACATTTGCTGATTCTCGAATAAGCATTAACTTGGCTTTCAATTTTTGAACAGTCAGAAGCTACTGGCCAAAATCAAGTCAAAACAACTACCATATTGGTAACGAAACATCTATGTTCAGTGAGAGAGTATTTAAAGTCAAGCGATCTTTAGATTGTGGTATCAAAGAGGAATTTAATTAAACATAATTGTCAATCACAACCTATTTTTAAAATTTTAGTTTTCATCACTTTCGCTTCGAAAGGCTTTCATTAATAACACGTAAGATTTCAGATGAAAATAAAACTGGAAAATTCCATTGAGTTGATAAGTAGAATAAAGACTTCACAGTGAAGAAACTGCTTCATCCGCTACCCCAGAAAATGACATTTTCGAATAGAAACATTTCGTTGTTGTAACTTATTATTCATAAAATAATGTCATACTATTATGAGGAGAAACTTCACATCGACTGTACACCTGGAATACGTAAACGCAAACCAATAACTCACAAATACTATAAATCGTTACCTTCAAAGTTGGAATATTTTAAAAACTTACCTTATCTCTCGAAGATCATATAATCTAAAGTCTCCAATTCACTGTGGAAATGAAATGAAGGGACTAGTAGCGATGTTTTGTCTTTAGTCGCTCGTTGTTCTTGGACAGAGTATCCAATCGACATTGTACGTTGCGTAGCAGGATCATTATTTTATATATTTTTTAGTTCATCTACAGTACAGGAAGAATCAGTGATTTATAACAAGCGCACTTGGAAGAGCCAACAACACAACACACCACCCGAGATATGACACTTCAAAAATTATCTGATAATTTGTGAAATGGACTGGCACGAACAGAATATTATAAATAAGTGATCTCTAGAATTGAAATGATTAAAAGATTCACCGATAGCTTACAATACAATTGGATTTTGTAATCGCGAAATCAAAGTCCCAAAAAACTGAACAATGAAAATGGCGATAATGATCATAATTAAAAAAATATTTTCGAAGGTTTTCACTTCACCAATATGTATCGCCATATAATGGATTTGAGCTGCCTTGGACGGATAAGGTGTTTCGATTATAAATTTTACTTCAGTATACTTAACACTGAGGTATTATTAGCGTTCACCAAAAACAAATAATGATATGGCATAGTGAAGATACCACAAATTCATTTGAAGAACTGCAATTTTTCAATGTTAACCATAACTGATCAATGAAATAAGAATGATATACCGACCCTTTATATTCAAAACGTTATATACTAAACGTTACATTACAAAAAAATGCTCTACATTTTGAAGACCGTAAAGAAGATAATTTTTGGTTTTAACATTCAGTGAAATCTGGGACACGCATCTTGTTGCATTTTACACTCATCGGGAATAAAATGTCAGAGATTACCCTGGAATCCGCATGTAACAACTAATTTTTTTCAAAATCGGATGAGTTATCATTACAAGTTCAAAAAAACCGACCCTTGAGTATCATCAATAAAAATGTAGTTCGAGAGAAGTAGTTCAGAACTTTAGTTTTGATTTGATTGCATCACATCATTAAACTCATAACAGGTAAACACTTCACAATAATAATTTGTTTTCTGTTTTTCTTCAAACCTATCAAATGCGTATACCGGAAAGTGGTTGGTATCAATGGTCGGTTAACCCTCAGATAAGTATAACTGCAAAAGTAATAAACTCTTAACTATGACAGTTTATGTTTGCCTGTTCAGTAAAAAAATGAACCATTTAAGTTTTGCTTGAGTGTTGGTTTGGGTGCGGAGAAACCAAGAAAAGGAATTGTCGGATCGATACAATATCTCACACCTTTTTTTCATGAAATTTTCAAGTAATTAGTCGAGGTGAAATTCAACAGAAAGTAGATGCATTTGAAGTTGCGATCTTCTAGCTAGAAACTGAAACAGATAGATTTCAGTTACATTCTTGAGATAAGCTTCATCAGGTGGTGGCCACAGTCTGACATGCATTATCGTTGTAAACCAGAAGGCAACATATAGGAATCACTCGGAAGAACACATTAAATAAACATCATATTTGGCTTTCGTGTAGATATTAGTAACTTTTATTTCCGAACTCAGTCGATTCACATTATAAGCTGATTGATATCCACTGATGATAACCAATTGACGGCCGAATATTTGGATGAGCATTTATGAAACATCTTGCTTTACACAGGTATTTTCCGTATACTTTAACAGTGTTTCGTCTATCTCACAGTACAAAATTCAAAGTAGAAATAATTATCATGGTAGGAAATTTTAGAAGTGACCAAGTTGAGATTTACTAAGATCATCACTAAATACTCATCATGAATACGTCACTGAGAAGATAAACAAATCCAGGGTAAATAATATGTTTGCTGTTGATTTCATGGTATCGTAAGAACATCGAAATTACACCATGAAAGTGAGCGAGATCAAACAGCAGCTACAGCAAACATGGCAGCAACACAACCATGAGCGTGAGGAGTGTTAGGAACAAATTTACAGTTAAATAATCACTGGTAGAAATGGTTATAATGATGAATTTTTCTATTAGTTCAATCGCGTTCTCTCCATAAAACTTATTCCAGCGGAATCTAAAAATCTGGACATCACTGTTTTCTATTAGGTTAGTTAGTGTTAGCCTACTTTATCAGTTATGCGTTTGGCTGAGAGTCGAAATAATACTTACAGAAAGCTCACTGATTGAACCAGTTTTGCAAAACGCAATGGAAGCTTGCCAACCCCGCACAGAACTGTAGTTGTTCAGGGTTTGCGTCTGTGTATCTGCAAAAAGCACAAATACCATGTGCAACATTAAGGAAGATAAAATTTCCACCTGTTTTCTAATCTGAATTGCATTTCATATATTGTCAAGGTATAAATTGATGAGGTCTACAATGGAGATCTGAATGTATTTACTTACAAGTATAATTCTGTCCCAAGCACTCTTCTACGACTGGTATGTCAGTATTATCAGAACGACGTTTTCTAGATTAAGCGTGTATGATATACTTTGTTCATAATGGACAAAGAATCGATGTCTTTTTTTTAATTCCGAAAATCTGCATTTATTTTGGTTCGTATTTACATTTTGTGAATAGTCGAGGGTTTTAGACGATACTGATAAAGATTTGATAGTTTGAATAATGTCAATGACAATATGAGTACTAAAAATGACGAGAACAAATAGACCTGTTTGGTAATTAATTATTTACTTATTTACTTACACCTGTTACCCTCAGTGGAGAATAGGCCGCCCACCAGTTTTCTCCATCCAACTCTGCCTAGGCTTCCCTTTCTAGTTCTTTCCAGTTTTTGTTCATTCTTCGCATGTCTTTCCCTATTTCTCAGCGTAGTGTGTTCCTCGACCTTCCTCTTTTCCTTCGACCTTGAGGGTTTCGTGTGAAAGCGTCGCTTGTGACGCTGTTCGGTGCTTCTCGCAGTGTGTGTCCTTTCCACTTACACCGCTTCTTCCTGATTTCCTACTTCATTAGAATCTGGTTTGTTATTTCCCAAAGTAAGTTGTTGCTGAACGTGTCTGGCCAACGAGTCTGAAGTACTTTCTGAAGACAACTGAACATACAAAATTGTATCTTTTGGATCGTGGACTCTTAGTTATCCGAGTTTCCGCTCCATACAGTTGAACTTTCTTGACCTCTGTATTGAAAACCCTGACTTTGGTGTTGATTGATATATATGAATTTCGAGAAATTTTTCAATTGCAGAAATGCAGATCCTGCTTTGCCAATCCGCGCCCTTACACCTGTATCGGATCTGCCTAGGTTGTCGATGATGCTGCCAAGATATGTAAGCGTGTTAACATCCTTCATCAAGAGTGATTTGGTTGGCGCATGTTGTGTTGTATCGCAGAATCTCACTTTTCCATTTTTGTGTGCTGAGACATACTGCTACTGAGGCTACTGCTACACTAGTCGTCTTCTCTTGCATTTGTTGTTGCGTGTGCGATAGAAGAGACAGGTCATCAGATCGTCCAGCTGCGTCCTAGCTGTCCATTGGATACCGTGCTTCCCCTCTGATGTTGACATCTTCATAATCCAGTCTTTCAGTGGGAGAAAGAGAAAGGGTGAGAGTAGGCAACCTTGCCTGAAACTGCTCTTCACCTTACACGAGTTTGTCAGCTGATCTAGGTGCATGATTCTGCAGTTGAATCCATCATAAGTATTCCGTAGTGTCGAAGAAGCCCCTATAGTGTTTTTCTGTACATGCTATCGAATGTTTTCTCGTAGCTGATGAAGTTGATGTAAAGTGGTGAGTTCAATTCAATTGTCTGTTCCACAATGATCCATAATGTAGCAATTTGGTCAGTACACGATCGATCCTTACGAAATCCAGCCTGTTGATCTCGAAGTTGGGCGTCTACGAAGTCCTTAATCCTGTCTAACAAAACCAGTTGAAGACTTTGTCTGGTATTGAGAGATGAGTGATGCATTCGTAGTTCCCATAATTGTTGATATCGTCTTTCTTTGGTGTTTTGATCAGGTTCCCTTCCTTCCAGTCTGGTGGTACTTGTTCCTCATCCCAAATCTTGTTGAAGATAATTTGAAGTATTTTTGCGGTTGCTGCCACGTCTGCATTCACTGCCTCTGCTGGAATGTTGTCTGGTCCTGCTGCTTTGCCGCTCTTGATTTGTCTGATGACCATACTGATCTCTTCAATTGCCGGTGGGCCAACATCAATTGGGAGGTCGGTAGATGCTGCAACTCCTTGTGTACGTGAAGCATTTTCCTCTTCATTGCCAGAGTGTGACAGCAGTCTACCAGAAGCTAGTCTCAGTTTTCCTACCTGTGTCAAATGCGTTCTGCTGTTTGCAAACACCTCCAGGTGGTATCTTTTCATTTCTGCAGCAACTCGAAATAGTCTTCCAGTCACCCACATTGTTCGAACGTTACACGTTCAATATGGTCATAGGCGAAATACTCAGGCTGGACGGAAACGAATCCTACACTTGCTACACCAGTTTGAATTGCATGAAAGATTCTTCTTTTCGCAAACTTTGAGAGATAACATCCAGACTGATGTTCTTAACAATGTGCCTCGGGCACACCACACGTCCAGAAACAGAAGAACATGGGTTAGGTCTCTCTATAGGATTCCAACCGTAGTTCATACGTGGCTTTAGGAAACAGACGCACTGTCCAATTTAGGAGTGATAGTAGACGTTTTCAAATGAAGCTAGCCGTCCAAATAAAGGTAATCTTCGCAAAGATCTCATAAACCTAGTGACGCCTAAAATATTTAGCACCAACTTCATCCATACGTTATTGAAGGTATCCTCTTTTTCAGAGTACTTATTAAACTTAGTACGAGCTGACGCCTTAGGGAATACCCGAATAACTTCTCACTTGGTACTAAGAAAACTATATTTCTAGCGTCACGATACTCATGAACGATCTGTAGCTGAACAGCATTCCTCTACATAGACGATGCAAAGACCTGTATACCGATTATAAGCCAAAAGGACTTTTTATATATTTACAAATGGGAAGTGGAAAGCAGTATATGACTGAACAAGTCAAAATTTCAACTATTATACATTATGTCCCATATGAAGCAAATGACTTAGATCCGCAACGGCAGTCCGCTACCTAAGTCCTCCACCTCAGAGCGCGATCTCGGTTTTGTAACCATAGAAAGCCTTCACACCAGCTCGAACTATATAGGGGACTCAGCCAGTAAAAAATACAACTATTTACTTTATGCGGAGAAAACATAGTGCTATCATCCCACAATTATTCCTAACGCTGTTTATAAAATATAAACACCCACACCAAGAGATTCACACCGTCATCACAACCCCCTCTTCCTGAGTGAGACATAAATCTCTTGCGTTGACCGCAGAGGTGAACCACGAAATTAGTGGTAGGGTTGAAGAATAAAAGTCACAAAGAAAAGTATCCCCACTGAGTTACAGTAGAACAGAGATGGTCTGATTGTGGCGTATAACGAATTAGCACGTCAGACCACCCCAACGTGAGCATCTTACCGAAGCATCACTACCAAGCCTCTCGAAGTTGTCCTCTGACTATTGTGCATCAAAGAGCAAACACTCAGGTTCATGCCGACTATTTCTCATTAGGAGTCGTTGCAAATTTGAATGCTCTCCCAACCGAGATGATCACAGCTGTAAGAAGAAACTTGAAAAACACATACGTAAGAACAGATTATCGTCTTCCTCGTGGACGGGCTGTGCCTGATGCATTTGTTGAGACATGCTTGCTGTTATTACTTCCTTCTCCTCATATCACTGAATTATTCTATATCCCTTTTAATCTCCGATTCCTCCCCCTAATAACACTTATGTCCACTTGCACGATCTTCACTGACAATAAATGAACTAACTTTTCTATTTATTTACTCATTGCTGAAATCTTCTTCTCATTAGCATTAGATTTTTCTCCTTATCATTATCTACACAGCAAATGACTGATTTCCAGTCTGGTTAAATGGTACATGCTGGTATCCAGAAACCCTACTGTCTAGAAACAATCGTCTTCATTCAAAATTACTAGACATACAAACTCACAAACAATTGCCAACTGACTAGAATTAGCGCTTTCAAGTGGCTACTCTACAAAACACCTGAAACCGTACCGAAAGAACAAGAATCGAACACAAATAAATCAATTGTTTTAAACCAGCTCGTGAAAAAGAAAGAACAAGAATCGAGCGCGAAGAATTCAAATTGGATTACACTAGCTCGTGAAAAAGATATTGGATATTGGAAAATCAAGGTCCTTGAAACGAGAGTGCAGGCTGTTTTAAAACTATCTGCTGTCTTTGCCTTGTTTTTCCAGTTTTCGTGTTCACTCAGATACTGATCAGCATTTGCACTCTTTATATTTTTTGACGCTTTGTTAATTATACCTTAAATGATTCATCATGATTAGTTAACAAGCGATAAGTCTATGGACAACATTTTGAATTTTCCTAGAGTCAGCGAAATTTTAGTATGAATTCTAGGATTTTGTTTGATAACTTTGAATTTTGACAAAATTCTGTAAACGAAGGGCTAGGGTCTTCATTTGCATCTTATTACAATCGATTTATGTAAATTTATAAGTATATTATGTACTTTGTGTACAAATCAAAATAAGCTAAATCAAACGAAAGATCAAATATAAATAAATTAAGAGTAATATTGGTGTCATAGAGTTATAAAGAGCGAACAAAAGCCAGTGAAACCGGTGAAAACGTTTTGTAAAACCAAAACTATGGATGTGTATATGTTTTAACTAAAATACACCATCTGTAGGCAGTTCATTGACATCTCACCGTTTCTTGTCACTATAATAATACTGAGTTTTAAATACGTGTCACAGACAGTAATGTACTTGTTTATCGTTCCACCAGCTGTTGCCTTACAGTTAATTCATTTTAGTTGTCTTAACAGATGGCGACCTCAAACAAAATGGATATATCACAATCGCTTATAGAATTTAGCGAAAAGCTCTATGCGAAGATATTGGAAAAAGCCAAGAGTAAGTCATTCTTCCAAAATACCCCGCATAATATACTCAGGCCATTCGGAGAATACTTTTCTATCTCCTTTTAATGTATATACTTCCCTTGGAATGATTCTGTCTGGGAGTGCAATGAATACAAAAGATGAGATAGTAAAAACAATGCAATTATCTGAATGCTTAGAAAATGATAAATTTCATGGAGAAATTGGTAAACTCTTGAGTGATTTTTCTAAACCTGGTGGTGTTGAAATAAAATTTGGCAATGGAATTTTCTTTTCTGACAATGTCATCAGTATCAAAGAACGATTCAGATTCAATTTGATGACTTATTACAATGCGTCGACAGAACGCGTAAGTTTTTATTGTGCATTACTAACTAACTTTCTATGTAGTTAGCATTTCAGACAGATAAAGAAAGTGCATGTAAACGAATAAACCAATGGGTTAGCAAGCAGACTTGTGGAAAGATTCAACAACTCGTTTCATCGCAATCTTTAACCGAAGATACATCAATGTTGATGCTAGCCACTACATACTACAAAGGTAAATTTATATGTTCATTGAGTAGTGCTTATACATATCCTTGAAGTGTTTAATCCATACTTTGTTTGATGATTGTAATTTTCAGATTTGTTATCAAATTCAATAACTAGTTTTGTTTTCATAGGTGTATGGAAATCAGCTTTTCCTGAGCATAACTCCTACATTAAGGAATTTCATGGTCTTGACATGTCGAAAATGGAAGTAAAGTATATGTTTATAGAATCTTCATTCGACTTGGTCAGCTTACCACTATTAAAGTCACGAGCCATCAAAATACCTTTTAAAGATCCTAAGTAAGCTTAATTATTTTACATTTTATTTTTAATATCCTTATTTATGTTCTGTGTTAAAGAAGGAAATGATAAGCTTATCCACAACAGTCTACATACTATTCTTCAGAGCAATTGATAATGAGTTCTTACTGCTCAAGATGACGTGTAGTTTTGCTTGTACATAGAAAAATAAAACAATCTATTTTTATAGAATCTTAAAATCACCATCAGAAAACGTAAAATTTATTTATAAAATGATAGCTGACAAGTATAGTAATTCAATAAATTTGTCACTACGATTAAAAAGTTGATAAAGTATATCTTTTATAGACATGACGAAGTCTGTTCACTAACGTGAAGGAATTTTCTTTCCAACCTACTCCCAAAACCTTAGAACATAACTTAACAAGGCAGTCGGTGATTAGGCATACGTAACACATGTCTCAACCATCTAAACTAATAAAATTCAAATACTTCATCGATTGATCTTCCATGTCTACCTAGTATCCCTTTCTTAACAATAGCATTATTTTGTTGGCAATCGCAGAATATACAATCAATGCTTCTGAGAAACCTCTGATCAAAAATCAGTATATATGTTCTACACTTTCTGGCTATGTTTCACACCGTTTGAGTAGAACCGAACGAAATGCAGTGCAATAGATCATTAGTTAGTTTCTTGATATGTAGATGTTGAACTATTATTGTTCATCATATATTTATACCTTATTACTCGATTATATATCATTCTTATTGTTGTAGCTTTTTATTACTTGTTATTCTTCCCGATGCCCATAATGGATTACCTGACCTATTAAAATCATTATCTAAAGACAAAGGACTCTCGTCAATTCTTCTTTCGAAATTTGAAAATATCGAATTACACTTACATTTGCCTAAATTCAAATTGAAAGAAGGCAATGCTATAAGTTTAACGGATTATTTAAAAGAATTAGGAATGAAAAAAGCTTTTTGTCCTGCAACAGCTAATTTTTCAAATATTTCTGATCTTGATCATTTTTGTATATCAAATATACTTCATAAAGCTATTCTTGAAGTAAGTTCAAGAGATTTCCGTTTATTTCTCATTAAGGTTGATTGTCAGGTTATTCTTATGTGTGTGTGTGCGGTAAAGTTGAAGTGCATATTGATGACAATTCATTTAAAATTCAGATTTAATTCCTGTCTACTTGTTTATACAGCTTTTTATTATTGGTGTGAACCACATTTGCTAACATAAAAAAACCACCATAAGTTTCACAATGATGCAGCTCATCAGGTTATTCTTCACTCCACCTCATCATTATGAATCGATTTGGCGCTTTGGAAATGCTTAGAAGTGATATTGGTGTTTTTTTTAGATAGTCTTAGTCGTTGGAAAATGATCTCTTTTTGGCTTTTCAAAAGAATACTGAGTGTCCAGGGTATTAATTACTATGGCGAACTTGTTCTCCTCCTAGGGTCAGTGATAGCGCAGTGAACGAGAACACAGGTGGGACAACCGAATTGAATTTAACGAAAATTACATAGTTACTCAGTAAAATAGGAAAACCATATCGTAAATTGGTAATTTGCAAAATATCAGTCCATCATATCGAACTGGACTGTTCCTGTTGCAAACAACATCAATCCATTGTCACTATTCATGCGTTTCATAGAAATTCCATTGTGTTCTAACTCTTCCTTTCTTGATCTTCCCCCATCTTCTGCTGCCAGACATTACGTTGACACTCACGTCATATACTACTTATAAGTAGCTCGCACCACAATAGTAGTTTACGAAGAATGTATTTATATATGTAAGAGACAAATTCCGATAGATGTGTTTTAAAATGATAGTCTGATCACAGGGTGGCATAAAAATGAAAGATCTGATCTACTGACGCAGAAGGAATGTATTTCATGTTCAGTTATGTTTGCCAGGCCATCGGCACTGATGAGACTGCCAAGATAAGTGAAGCGGTCTACACGTTCGACTAATTCACTCCCTATCACTAGTTCAGGTGTCAATGAAACCCAATCTTGAAACAACATTTTGCATTTCGAGGTTGAGAACCGCATCCCGAACATGCTTGCATTGTTGCTTAGGGTGGTCAGAAGACTCTGCATTTTGTCAGCGTCTTCACCAAGTAGGACAATGTCATCGGCATATTCTAAGTCAATAAGCGAGCCGCCTGGTAAAAGGTCTACTCCTGAAAATTCAGACGAGGATAAGGTTATTTCTAGGAGCATGTCTATGATAAAATTAAACAAGAATGGAGAAAGTGGACATCCCTGACGGACACCACTTGAAGTAAATAATTAATGATAGTAATTGTGTCATTGTTCATGAGACTGTTTATTTTATAGAAAAAAATTGTTAATTTTTGGGGGGATTTACAATCACAGTAGTTATTAAAGCAGTGGTTAGGTTTGTCCTCTCGTCGATTATGTAATTCGCCAATTTCGACATTATATTATCATGGAGATCTTAGTTTTATTTTGAAATCATGAATGAATCACTGTTAGACCACTTATGGTGCGCGCTACTTATAAGTAGTATATGACGTGAGTGTAAACGTAATGTCTGGCAGCAGCAGAAGATGGGGGAAGATCAAGAGAAAGAAAGAAAGAAGAGTGGAGGGAACACAATATGGAATTTGTATGAAACAAACGCATGAATAAGTGAGTGAAATGTCAGACAACAACAATAGATTGATGATGAATTGGATTGAAGATTTGCGCAAATTAACAACGGTTTACGCGATATGGTTTTCTCCTATTTTATACTGAATAACTAACTCTCTGTAATTTTTCGTTAAATACAATTTCGGTTGCCCATCACCTGTATTCTACTTCACAACAATCTGTTTGTTGTCTATTGATTGGTTGGTTATCAGTGGGTTGAAGTTTTATCAACAAAACTACAATATCACTGAATATTTATTTATTTTTGGTCTACAGGTAGATGAACATGGTGTAGTTGCAGCTGCAGCTACTGCTATAGAAGTTGTTACATTTTCAGCAGCGTTAAATGAAAAACCTAAAATAGAATTCCGAGTGGATCATCCATTTTTTATTTCAATTCTATGGAAAGATTCTATACCAATATTTCTTGGACATGTAACAACTCCAATGGACTAATGAATAGAGATGATCATATATTATGCTTTTATTGATATGATGTGTATGAATGAACTTTGAAAAGGTTAAACTGTGTTTTTAAGTAATTTGAATTTTGATTTTAATTTCACCGTAAAGATTTGTTTGTTATTTTGCAATTTGTTTTTGTCAATCTTTTAATGATTTGTAGCTTTGTGTGGCGAGGGTTTAAACATACACTGTTACGTCTGTACGTAAACACGTCAACTTGATATACTTGAACTATTATTACGAGTATACCGAGTAAGCAATGCTGTCGTTAGGAATCGGGTGCTAGGTAAGAATGGAAGATCAATAGATGAAGTAGTGAAACTTCATCAGTCGAGGTAGTTGGGACATGTGTTACGTATGACTAACCACCGACTACCTCGACAAGCTATGTTTTGTGGTGTTGGAGGAGTAGGTTGGAAGAAAGCTAGGGGCGGCCAGACCATGAAGTCACTGACTAGCGGACTGAGTCATGTTGGTAGATGTAGACTACCTGGTTGGGGTCCGCGAGACGAAAGTCACCAATGGTTAGAGACCTTAAACGACATGGCTCAAAATCGTTTGCAATGGCGCAAGTGCATCCATTCGTTGAGCTCTCTCAAATCCTAATCTTCTGGAATCGTCAGCACATCTACCTTTGTCTTTCTAACCTTATCTCACTCACTGAATTATACTTCTTGAATAGTATCTTCGAACCCTAGTCTTCTTCATCCCATCTTTATCACTGTGGGATTTGATTTGACATCTGCGTGTTTGTGCTAATGTGGTATGGCAACATGAACTTATGTACATACGTACGTAGTTCTACGTTGCAACTGACTGAGTATACCTTAGTCGGAATACTAGAACGAGGATCCGGTGACACGACATTGCTACTCAAATCCGATAAGAAGACGTAATATGAAGTAGAACCTGTATTCTACAAGCATCCAGAAAGTACGAAGTACGAATGCAGAAGAGAAACAGGATCCTGGACTAGGGATCCGGGTCCTGGTCCTGGTCGTGCGTACATATGCGTACATATACATTTTGGTCGAAAAGGAAATAGCATCGAAGTCTGTGACATTGACAGTTAAGACGACCAATAGGAAGCAACATTGGAGCACGTGAAATTGATATCTAGGGCGACCATAAAATTGACCAGTAGGAATTAACCAATAGGAATAAACCAATAATTCTCTTAGGATATTCGATGAATAATCCTAACACACACTGTGTGTGTACGAATGATGAAAGATATTTGTTGAATCTGATGTGTGTGGAGCTGATTAGGCAGTAAGGATATAATGATTGTAACTGTGAAATATTGAAACACCATTCTAGGGATTGAACTTTATGGTAATAAATTGTATGTGGTAAGTAAGTAGTAATGAACATTTGAAGTTCTACACGGAGACAGGTCGTCCTTGAATACCACCATCATATAAGTATCTATCACTGCGAAAAACACCTAACTACGTCACAATACAAGGCCTCACATAAAATCCTCAAGATCAAAGGAAGGCCAAGGAACACATTACGCAGAGAAAGATAGGAGAAGACTAAACAAAGACTGGAAAGAACTAGAAAGGGAAGTCCAGGACAGAGTTGGCAGGAGAAAACTATTAAGCGGCCTATGCTCCATTGAGAGTAACAGGCGTAAGTAAGTAAGTAGGCAAGTAATAAGTATCTGTGTCACAGTGATGAGAATTAATACCTATAAGTAATAACCTTTGTATTCTAGATTTGTCTTCGTGGAATTTAGACTTTGTTTTCTGAAAATATGATTATTTTTTCTTCATTGAACCTTGAATATTAGGCTGTACTTTGAGAATAGTATATCAATATAGAATTGATTCATTTCCTTCCAATGTATCTTATGTATGATTCATTAAATATTTTCTCCGTCATAATAGATAAATTCACAGTAGATTTTAAGTCAGTCAGTCAGATGCAACGTCGAACTTCGTACGTAAGTACATCAGTTAATGTTGCCATACCACATTATTAGCACACAGAGATGTAATTGTCAATTCAGGTCCAATAGTAGAAGAGGTAGTAAAGGTATTAGAAGTAATCGGAGAGGTTAGGATTAGAAGATATTATTCAACAAGTATGATTTAATGAGAAAAGTTTAGAAAGTCAAAACTATAGTTGTTGAAGAATCCAGAAGATTAGGATTTGAGAGAACACAAAGAATAAATGCACCGGCGCCATTGCGAACGATTTTGAGCCGTCATTCAAGGTCTCTAACCATCGATGATTATCATCTCGCGGACCCCGTAGATTTCCCGACCGTAGCTGATACCTTGACGTGGTGATCGGACTTGCCTATCGTCATGACCCAACCGAGCTATACTGGCTGGAACATATGTTCCTGCAGGTCCTACCATGCCAGGCTGGTCGATTGGAGAACGATGAGACTAAAAGCAGCTACCCAAGGTCTGAGGGCGAAGTCGTACTGCTGACTGCTGAGGGTTGTGACAGAAGTAAGATGTTTCCCTCGGACAACCAGCATCTGCAGCGATGCTGTCTTCTCGCAGGGAAGGAAGGGTTAGAAAAGGTCGACCCTTAAAATGTCACACCTCACCCTTCCTCACGGATTTCCATATCCGTCGGTAAGGGTGCCCACTAAAGGCTTTTAAGAGCGGAGCTAATACTCAAAAATCCTTTCATAAAAAGGCCGTGCGTGACCGGCCACAAGCAGTTGTCCCTTGGACTCTGCGGTCACACTCCCAGGTCTCCAAGACCAACGCTAATCTATCTTCCTTTTCAGGTTCCTCAAGAAACAACCTGTCACGGTGTGGGCAGCCGGGAAGTGAAATCCGCCCTCATACCCGTAACAGCACATACCGGTAGATTTTAAGTAGATCTATTAGTTAGTTAATTAATTTGAAAATCATACTGTAGAATCAATGTGCATTCGAAATTGTAGACTGGAGTAGGTAGGAGGAACTAAGGACATAGTGGTTGGAACTGTGAAAGCTTTAGGACTGAGATATTGAAACACCATTCTAGAGACTGGAATTTAATGGTATTGAATTGTTTTTTGGTAAGTAAGTACGGTGAACATTTGAAGTTTTACACTGAAACAGGTCGTGCTTGAATGGCACTGTGGTGCGCGCTACTTATAAGTACTATATATGACGTGAGTATCAACTTAACGTCGGGCAGCAGAAGATGGGGTAAGATCAAGAAAGAAAGAGTGGGAACACAATGGAACTTGTATGAAACGCATGAATAAGTAAAATGTCAGACAATGTTTTAAAGATTTGCAAATGAACGATTTACGATATGGTTTTCCTATTTTACTGAGTAACTCTGGAATTTTCGTTAAATACAATTCGGTTGCCTTCACCTGTGTTCTCCTTCACTACAGCACCACCATATAAGCATCTGTCACTGTGATGAGAATTAGTACCTATAAGTAATATAACCTTTATTTTCTAGATATGTCTCATTGAATACATTAGCTGTTTCTTTAACGAGAATAAGGAAGTTTCATTCAAAAATCTCATCAATTCGATAAACTCACATAAAACTCATGAAGCTAACAGAAAAATTCGTTCTCACAGATTAAATTGTCGAGAAATCATAGTTTCTGTTGAAATTTTCTTATGAAATTGAAAATTATGAAAATGTTTTGACTGATAGAATGAATATTTATAGTTCAGAATGGTATATCCATTACAAATGGCAGATAAGTCAAATTTATGCTACATGTTTTACTTAAATTGATGTGATCACTATCTGTTAGTGGGACATAGATGGAATTAAAGCATGACTACGTTTCTACGCGCTGACTGGCTAATTTTCTATCAAATCAGCGCCTGATCGACTCTTGGAGAACAGGATAGAAAATTCTCGTATTGTTAGCTGCGTGCTGATTGGTTAAATCTAATCCAGTCGATCAAGTGAATTACAATCCAGAAGCTCCTCATGTAAATGCTATAAATAGACTAACGTTGTATCTATTTTTGCCTTCGCCCTCGGCATTTATTCCATTTAACCTTTTCTATTTGGAATATAATCTTTCCCTGTTCCACCATGCTTTTGATTCTTGGGAACTTGTCCAGTGTATTGTGGTCAGAGAATACTAAGCAATACGATTTAGCTGGGAATTAATTAAGCAAGCGTTACAACACTATCATTAATTCATTTCTTCAAATATGATGTACAACTACTTAAATAATGCATATTAAGTAGTATAGAAAGTCACTTCCGGATGAATGAGATATATATCTCCTCGTTATACATGAATGATTATTCCTGTAAAATAATTATCTTGATGTCTAACCGTAGAATCTAATGAAAACCGATTTTAAAAAATTTGTGTTTTTCGATTTGTTTCAGTGCATAACCCGATCGAAAAATGCGTTGATTACCATGACTTGCTATAGTTGAACGATTTAAATTTTCTTGAAGAGAAAAAATAAATTTTGAAAACAATAACTATTTCTCAGAATTCAAACAATAGTTATGTTTCTATTTGAATTCAATATTGGCCAACTATGTGTTACGCTCATCACTAAGTATGCTTGAGGCTATTACGAGTTTACCTTAGTCGATAAACGCGAACGAGACTTTTACCAGCGTCCACGTAGGCTACCTTGAATCCTCAGATAGACTAAAAAGGCTTTGTAAGCCTAGAAAGTATACTCTACAAACACCCAGCAATCACAATACAATCAAGCATACAACTCTCGTTTATTTATACAACATAGAAACGTCCTTGAGACAGTTAAGAAAATAGCACACTAAAATACATAGCAGCCAATCACAGCCAAGGCTTTTCCTAGTGGGAATTTAAATCTCAAGGTCAACTGTGATCAGCCCATGCTGGCAAACATGAAAACCAAAATAAGGCATTTATCGAGCGAATTTTGGGGATCTAACATCCCCAACACTATGGAAACCAAGACGTATTATATATTTTAGTCTTGGTTTGGAGTTGTTCATTGAATTAGCCTTCTAACTATTAATGATCTTTCTGTTCGGAGCAATAATTCGTTGTAAACGTACTTTTATATGATTATTAGCATGAATCAATACTGTGTAACTGTTGCGGATGTTAGATACACAGAACTCGCTTAATAAATAATGTCTTTATTTTGGATTTTATTGGGTTGGGTTGATCAGTTGACCTAGAGATCACATTTCCCACCAGGAAAATCTATTGCTGTGACCGGGTACTGTGTAATTTTAGTGTGCTGTTTCTGTGACTCTCTCAAGGACGTTACTATGATATATAAATAAACGCGATTTGTGTGCTGGCTGGTTGTTTGTTTTCTACGCTATATCAAGACTTCTCGTTAGTACCTTTTGGTCGACGTGTAGTAAACGAGAACACAGGTGGGGCAACCGGATTGTATTTAACGAAAATTACAGAGTTACTCAGTATAAAATAGGAAAACCATATCGTAAATTGTTAATTTGCAAAATATCAGTCCATCATATCGAACTGGACTGTTCCTGTTGCCAAACATCAATCCATTGTCATTATTCATGCGTTTCATACAAATTTCATTGTGCTCTAACTCTTCCTTTCTTGATCTTCCCCCATCTTCTGCTGCCAGACATTTCGTTGACACTCACATCATATACTACTTATAAGTAGCTCGCACCACAAACGGACCAGAGTAGCCTAACTGGAAGCTGGTTCATTGTCTCATTCTCTTTATTCGCTTAAGGTGAAGCCCTAATGGTTTTAAACATCCTAGTGATGAGTGTAACAATAACCTCCTAGGTAATATACTTGAACAAATTGCCGATACTATACGATAAACTACACTACACTACACCTACTTCTAGTTGATAAATTTACTCATTATTGATCTATAAATTATCATCTGTCTACCGATTTTCCAAACAAGAAAATACCTAATTCTCAAATGAGTTTGACGTTTTTTCTTTGTGACAAGTAACACCTACATGTTATATATATTTTGCTGATTAGAAATGTGCTAGTTTATCAAACATCATTTCATTGTGTATAACATATGCACAACATCACACGCACGCACACATCATTAAATTGACTGTTTGATTGATTTATATAGTACTTGGTAAATATCACCAACCTTTGGTAAAAAGGCTAAAGAAACGAAAATCGATAGAGTGTTACTTTATTTACACTTGTCGATTGGTCATTGTGACAGTGTCAATCACCAAGAGCGATCAATACATGATTTCAAATGAAATAGATCATTCTCCGCCATGTCTAAATACACAGATATATATGTATAGTAAATTGAATGTGACTTGTATGAAGAAAATGCCTCTAATCATCTTCTGTATCATAGAGTATAATATTTTGCCTGTGATTTTTAAACTAACTAATGACTAATCTTATCTAGACAAGTTTAATAGATTTATAGTTGACTTTCTGTTTGTAATTGTTGAAATATTTCCAGGTAAGTTATTGAATCTGGTTTACTTTCATTTATCACATGACTACACTTGAAATTTATACTAAGATTATCTCCACAATCATATGATATGGTTCATGTGAAGTCAAATTGTATAACTTGAGAGAGAGAGAGAGAGAGAGCGGTGCGTTCTATTGTTAGGCTTACTTACTTACTTACTTACTTACTTACTTACTTACTTACTTACTTACTTACTTACTTACTTACATAGGTAGGTAGCTTTACCATGACCTTTCAGTACATCGGTGAGACGAACCGTACGTTTTAACTAACATTTGTGTTGGGGATGTTAGATAAACCCAGAACTCGCTTGATAAATACCTTATTATTTGCATTTTACGTTTGTGAGCATGGGTTGATCAGTTGACCTTGAGATCACATTTCCCACTAGGAAAATCCATGGCTGTGATTGGCTACTTTGTATTTTAGTGTGCTAGTTTTTTTGTGACTGTCCCAAGGACGTTTCTATGATGTATAAATAAACGGGAGTTGTGTGCTTGATTGTATTGTGATTGCTGGGTGTTTGTAGAATATACTTTCTACGCTACATCAAGACTTCTGTTTTGGTGTTTTGGATTCAACGTAACCTACCTGGACGCTGGTAATTGTCTCGTTCGCGTTTTATCGTCTAAGGTGAACTCGTAATAGCCTCAAGCATACTTAGTGACGAACGTAACAATTTATTTTTAAAAAATCCATTGTTCAACTACTTATTTTGATAAAAGTAGTAACATGTTTATTTAAAAAGTTTGTACTTAGTTTATCATGACTCGTATTAGAATTCAGCGTTAAATCATAAGTACTTCCTAAAAATGTAGAAATGAGCTTAGTATTGAATGCAAGTAATCTGAAAACTTTTAACAAGTAAAACTGGTAAAAATCAATTTTATCCTATTACAAAGTGAGTTCATTAGATATGGTTACATACGGTGTATAATTTACGATATCAAGTGAATGCCTAAACAATTTATTCCACAAGAAAGTAGAAATGTGATAGAAAGTTAACCATTGAGAATTATGAAGTAGTTACATAGTTACTTGACTGTAGATGTTACCTTGAAATAATCATAGAGTCTCTCTCTCTGTTTCCTGATAACACAATCGAGTTTCACTTGGTGAAATAATCATTTCTTTTGGTCATATCTTATGAGGGTATGTCGTCAGTTGGAACATGACAATACTAAAAGTAGTAAATAAGGTTCTAATTTTTTTTTGCTGGCTCCCATAAACGATGATCAATTTTGACGCAGGTTTATTTCGTTGATCAATCATGTTAGGAGTAAATTAGTATGTAGACTGGCCAGCAATCTAAATGCGATTTAGACAGACGACTAGACATGCTATGTAATGAATCTTCCCTTCAGTTTCTGAATGCTTAGGTGGACTCTGTTTATGCGAAGCCGGTAATATCAAGCCGAATACAGATTCATTCGAACAAGTTTATTTCATGCAACTATTCTCGTTGGCACATATAAGGCTAAAAAACATACGAGTAAAGTAAAGTGAGCCTAAGGCGAGTGGACCAAGCCAATGTGATAAGTCATGACCCGACAAAACGACTTAACGTATAATGAGCGAAAAAGGCAATGTACACAAACACTTAAATGAAAACATTTAAGGTAATCAATCACCAACTGACAGACAAGTTGAAAAACGAGTAAATAGTAACCTAAGCAGCAGTCAGTTAGTTTGTCCAAAATCCAAATCAGATCATGTGGGCTCAACATATTAGTACACACTACAAAAGATAGAATATGCAATCGATTCCTTACCTCTTAATTTAATCATGACAATAATTGGATAAACCCTCAATCAGGAAGTCTACACACACTCATTCAGTTAGTCATAACATTGAATGTGGTACTTACTTAAGTACATCAAATCAAGAAAGAGTGAATTGTCAATTCATATCCTATAGTACTAGTGTAGTGAACGAGAACACAGATTTACTCAGTAAAATCGGAAAACCATGTTGTAAATCGTTCATTTGCAAAATATCAGTTCATCATATCGAACTGGACTGTTCCTGTTGCAAAACATCAATCCATTGTCACTACTATTCATGCGTTTCATACAAATTCCATTGTGTTTTTCTAACTCTTTTCTTGATCTTCCCCCATCTTCTTCTGCCGGACATCACGTTGACACTCACGTCATATACTACTTATAAGTAGCTCGCACCATGCTAGTACTAGCAGTAATCGGAAAGTTTATGGATCGAATATTAGATTCAAGAAGTATATCCAAAAATGTTACAAGGAATTCAGAATTTGATAAAAGAGAAAAAATGGATGCACCTGAGTCAATGCAAACCATTTCGATTCATGTCATTCAAAGTTTCTAACCATCGGTTGTGATTGTCTCGCGGACCACAACCAAGTAGTCTATTCATAACATAGATATGTACATACTGTTATGTCCTGAATCAAGAGTAATTAACTTCATCAACAAAGTTTACGCCCTTTTATAACTGCCTGAATTCGTCAGCTCTCGATTTTTCGCTGTATAATCTAGTTTTATTTGTAACCATGAATCGATTAATGTTAGACCACCATTAGAAACCTGGAAGCACTGGACGGCCGTTTCGTCCTGGTATGGGACTCATCAGCAGTGCGCACCCACAACACCTGCACCCCGCAGGATTTGAATTCAGGACCCTCAGTATTGTGAGCGGATGCCCTAACCGTCAGACCCCTGAGCCGGTATCTAACGGTGTTAATGTCTAACTTGATCAAATTCACGGAGTTGCGCAACCTCATACACAGTCTTCGGTAGACACTGCCTACACCCGAACAGGTTCAACTTCACTGGTCACGTCTTCCCACTAAAACTCGGAGAAGATTCCTCACGAGGCTAGTCAATACCGAAGGTCCTGGGTTCGAATCCTGCGGGGTGTAGGAGTCGTGGATGCGCACTGCTGAGGAGTCTCATACCAGGACGAAACGGCCGTCTTTCAGAGCTTCCAGGTTTGTAATGCTGGTCTAACATTGATCGATTCATGGTTTCGAAAATGTGGAACAGATAATCATCGACGGAACCCGAGTAGATAGGGATTCCTAGTCTCAGTTTATGCAGCTTACATAGACAAAACGTTAATTACAAACAAACACATGCACGGTAAAATGATCAAAAAGCTTCAAATGAAATGCATTCAAAACACATAATATTACTAAAATTACATATAGAAAGGTCAAAGAAGTTTTATGTTCATGTTACAAGGTTATTTATACTTACGATAAGTTACTACTCCAACATACATAACAAGTGAACTGAAATATATTTCTTAATAAACAATTAGTCTAATTGTCATGAGTCAATCTTTAGTATGATTAATTCATGATCGAAAAACAAGCTCAACGTCAAATCAAAATGTCATACAAGTTCATTGTATTATTGACTATATTGAATTGAACTACCTTTGATAAGGTGGTGGGTGACTGATTACCTAATCGATGTCTATAATGAATCTACACATTTTTGAAACGATGAATCAATCAACGTAAGACCAACATTAGAAACCTGAAAGCACTGGACGGCCGTTTCGTTCTGGTATGGGACTCCTCAGCAGTGCGCATCCACGACTCCTGCACCTCGAATCCAGGACCTTCGTTTCATTGTTTCAAAAATGTGTAACGTAAAAATCTTCACAACGCCGTAACGCAAATTACCTGTGCTCACTAGTGACTAGCTTCGTGAGCAATCTTCTCCGAGTTCTAGTGGGAAGACGTGACCAGTGAAGTTCAACCTGTTCGGGTGTAGACAGTAACTACCGAAGACTGTGTATGAGGTTGCGCGACTCCATGAGTTGACCAAATTAGACATTAACACCGCTATATACCGGCTCAGTGGTCTAACGGTTAGCGCGTTCACCTACAACACCGAAGGTCCTGGGTTCGATTCCTTAGGGGTCCAGGAGTCGTGGATGCGCACTGCTGAGGAGTCCCATACCAGAACGAAACGGCCGTCCAGTGCTTCCAGGTTTCTAATGGTGGTCTAACACTGATTGATTCATGGTTTCAAAAGTGTAACTTAACAAACTTCACAACCCCCTATAATGAATCTGTGGAAAACCATTTCCAAACCCAATTTCCTATCTACGTTTCTAATAACCTCAGGTTGAATCTACATGATAACTTGAAAACAAAACACAAGTTATTTTATGTACAAAAATGAAGTAATTATGGAGATAATTATGATTCTTCATATTTGAAATGTTAGGCAAAACCATATATTAACTTTAGTAACAGTGTAGTGCCTCCTCCACATATATTCGTCGGGTTCGCTTACATTTAATTTGGTTAAGCTATTTCGGTGTGGCATTTATTTAACTCAGCTGTTTGCATTGGGAGTAACAATCTGTATGTACCATTCGTTCTTATTATTATTGTCTGGTTTGCATGGCTCACGTGACTTGTCTCACTTGTCTTTTGACCTTGTCACTCATTCGTCGCTTTTATTCATGTGTATGCATGTCTATCTCGTTGGTCATATGTCTGTCTTGTTTTTCCGATTATAAATTCTTAGTCATGTTCGGTCTCTTGGTATTGGCTCACTAGCCTTCTCTACATCACTTCATCCGTTCATTGGCCTATTCACTCGCTTGCCTGCTTTCCGGCGCTTGCATAACGATTTTATATTATAGCGCTTGTAGTCTACTGGTCTATTTGCAGTGTGTCGAAAATGAACGTATTCAACACTTTGTGTTCACCTTCTGATTTATAAACCGTCAGACAGTTAGTTAGTAACGATTGTCTAGACGAGCTATAATCACGAAGATTAAGAACAAGTCGAAATCGACCAAACAACATTATCCCCTGTGATTCTTCATTATCCAGATATCTCTGTGAAGATGTTATTCAATACTGATAAGATGAAATATTTCTTGGAGTTTACGAATCTCTATAGACTTTTCCGAAGGGCGTTGCCAACAGTTCATTAGGACAAAATTAACCAATACATGGACATTCAATCTTTGTAATGTGAACATCTGAACTGACCACTTATGCGCTCGGTTCTACAATGTTTATAGAGAATTATTGTCGATAATATTTCCAGTAGTAATTTTTTTTATCAGTCACTTATTGCACGATTAGCATTTAATATGAAATGAACTGAAGAATTTTGAAAATTCGGTGCGAGCGCCTAATCTCTAAATCACTGAGCCTGAGAATTCCATGGCGCACAAGTCTAAACTCCCATCAATTCACGTTAGTCAGGTACAATGATCAATATTAATTCTTAATAAGGATGCGAATCTTCAATGATCATTTGAAATCATCAATCAATCGTAGTTAGACTAGCATTAGAAACCTGGAAGCACTGGATGGCAGTTTCCTCCTGGTAAAATGTGCTCATTAGTGACTAGCTTCGTGAGGAAATTCTCGGAGTTCTAGTTGCGAAGACGTGACCAGTGGAGTTCAACCCTGTCGGGTGTAGGCAGTAACTACCAAAGACAAATGGGTGAGGTCGCGCAAACATCCGTAGATCAATCAGAGTTAAACATTAACACCATTAGATATCGGCCCGGTGGTCCAATGGTTATGTGTTCGCGCACAATACCGAAAGTCCCGGGTCCGAATCCTGCGAGATGCAGGAGTCGTGTATGCGCACTGCCACTGATGAGTCCCATACCAGGACGAAACGGCCATCCAGTGCTTCCAGGTTTCTAATGGTGGTCTAACAATGATTGATTGACGATTTCAAATGTGTCAAAACACTCATCTCCATAACTCTAATTGAAAAAAATGATCATTTGTTGCATTATACTGGTTGACAGT
>OX103976.1:2626363-2681277 GCA_944470395.2 Schistosoma turkestanicum | reverse complement strand
ACACCACATATATAAAGACAGAAGTAAAATATAAAGACTTCTTAAATTTCAATTGGTTATTTGATTGTAGACAGCGTCTTATGCTTTTGGTTTGTGTTAGAGTAGTCAAAAGTGTAAAATACTACACAAATAAGTCTAAGCAAGATAGAATATTTGGCAGTGTACCGTGGTAAAGGAATGTGAGAAAATTGAAACGTCGAGATAAGAGAGATATTAGGGGGTGTAAGAAGGATTTGATTGTGATTAATTAGCCTCTGTGTGCTGTTACATGTATGTGGGCGAATGTCACTAACCAGCTGCCCACACCGTGAAAGGGTGTTGCTTAAAGAACCTGAAAAGGAAGGTAGATTATTGTTTCTCTTAGAGACTTGGTAGCGTGACCGAAGAGACAACTGCTTGAGGCCAGTCAAGCTCCATTCTTGTTTAAAAGGCCTTACCGCCGGAGACAAAAATCCGTGAGGTAAGGTGAGGTGTGACATTTCTGGGGTTGATATTTTCTAACCCTTTCCTTCCTTGCGAGAAGACAGCATCGATGAAGATGTGGTTGTCCGACGGAAACAGTTTACTGCTGTCACAACCTTCTACAGTCAGTCATTCAGCAGTAAGACTTCGCTCTCAAACCTTGAGTAGCTACTTTTAGTATGGTCGTTCTCCATTCGACCTGCCTGGTATGGTAGAACCTTCAGTGTCATATATTCCAGCCAATATAGCTCAGTTGGGTCATCGCGATAAACAAGACCGACCACCGCTATCACAAGACATTGGACTAATGTCAGTACATACAATGACATGATAGCTGGTGACAAGCTGTATGTTTATACATCATTTGTTTGTTCAAGATTTTGGAGCTGATACACACCATTGGTTTGGAATTTAGGTTTTTTCAACTACTTTCCATAGGTTCTGCATAATCACCAACCCGGTTTAAGCCTTGGCCATGCAAATGATTTTCGTCCTCTCAATTTACTACACCTATCTGTACACATACTACAAAAAGTATAGTTAGATTCCTACAACATGTCACTAAGTTAGTCAGATGCAACGTAGAACTTTGTACGTAAGTACATCAGTTCATGTCGCCATACAACATGAGTATCAATTCAATCAGTCTAATAATACATACACTGCTTTAGGAAATAATCTCATGTCCAAGAGAAAGATATTTGCCAATTAAGTATGACATTTTAGCCAACCTATTGGTTCAATGCCAATATAACTGCTTCATTATTAAGGTGGTATTATTCGGGCTTACCGATCATGATGATTGTACTCGGTTGAACGGTTTCTTGGTTTCAATTCCAACCATGTCAGCCACAATGATTTACAAGCGAATTTATTCAATTTAGAAAATACAAACATTAGTACAAACAGAAGACACCTAAATATGCATGCACCGCGCAAATTATTGAATTTGTGAGTGAAACTAGATAATGCGCAGAGAGGCTGATACAAAAGTCGATGGTTTTCTTCTGGGAGCGGGGGCAGATCCCATAAAATTAAAAGTAACAACTCCATGTTTGATGATGAAATCTTTCTGTCGATTGTACCTACAGTGTAAAAGTAGTAAGGTATCTCTCTTACAAACAACCGACATTTGTAGGAATACTGTCTTACAACAACCGGACAGGTTAAAGAATGGTTTGGACCTGAAAGCAACACAATTTTACATGACATACAGATTTCAGTCGGGAAAGCATAAGAGCCGATATATCAACACACAATCTTCCACGGTGTGGGCGGCCGGGAAGTGACAACCGCCCTCATACCCGTAACAGCAGGTTGTATCTATCTGTCTGTCTGTCTGTCGATATATCAACAACTATTCTTCAAAAAACCATACAGCTAATTCACAAAGTAATGAAGCATGGTAGCAGCTGACGAACAATAGCTTGATATTCCATTCCCTCAATCAGGATCCTGGAGCCTATGTGCACCAAATTGATCAGATTATGCCATTTTATTTCCAGTTCTTCTAAAAGATACTCATCCATGATGTGAGAAACCGAAAATTCATGACAACAGTCAATCAGTTACAACGTACAACTTCGTACATCAGTGCAAAAGTCCAATTTCCCATACCATATCAGCACAGAGAGGCAACTGTCAGTTCAAATCCAAGAGTGATAGTTATAGTAGAATTATTAGTGTAGTGAAGGAGAACACAGGTGGAGCAACCGAACTGTATTTTACGAAAATTACAGAGTTAATTGATAAAAGAAGAAAAACCATATCGTAAATCGTTAATTTGCAAAATATCAGTCCGTCATATCGAACTGGACTGTTCCTGTTGCAAAACATCAATCCATTGTCACTATTCATGCGTTTCATACAAATTTCATTGTGTTCTTCTAACTCTTCCTTTCTTGATCTTGCTCCACCTTCGGCTGCCAGACATTACGTTGACGCTCACGTCATATATTACTTATAAGTAGCTCGCACCACAACACCACATTAGCAGTAATGGAGAAAATTATGGTTCGAAGATATGATTCAAGAAGTATAATTCTGTAAGATAACTTTAGAAAGAGAAAGATGGAATGATGAGGAATTCAGAAGGTTAGAATTTGAGAGAACACAAAGAGTGGATGCACCTGCGCCATTGCAAATGATTTTGAGCCATATCATACAAAGTCTCTAACCATCGATGACTTTTGTCACGCGGACCCTAACCTACATCTAGCCTACATCTACAAACATGACTCAGTTCACTTGTCACTGACTTCATGGCAATAGTTTAACAATATCAATTTAACAAATTCCACAACAATACCAACGTCAACACCAACATCATTCGCTTACTCGTTTTAAATAATCTTCAAATAGATACATCACTTTTTGTGGTGCACCAGCACATTTAATCGGTCCAGCTGGTAATGTGAATACAGCATTGCCACCATTAAAATTTTGATATGCTTGATATGTTTTTTCTACATAATCTGTTGAATAATTAGAACAAACACGTGGATCATGTTTTAATGCTTCTTCAGCGCCAATAATCTAAAGAAAAAAACCAAATTAAATTAAATTAAAGGAAAGGAAAACAGAAACAATTCCAATGAGAATTTATTTATTTCATAGAGGCAATATATCTACAGAGAAACTGTTGTAATGGCTTGCTTAAATGATTCCCAGCTAAATCCTATTGCTTAGTATTATTCTCTGACCACAAACGATACACTGGACAAGTTCCAAAGACATCAAAAGAAACACGGTGGAACAGGAAAAGATTATATTCCAAATAGTAAAGTTAAATGGAAATACGAAGCTGAAGCCGAAGGCAAAAACAGATACAACGTTAGTTTATTTATAACATTTACATGAGAAGCTTCTGGATTGTAATTTACGTGATCTACCGGATTAGATTTAGCCAATCAGCATGCAGCTAACAACACGAGAATTTCCTACCCTGTTTTCCAAGAATCGATCAGGAGCTGATTGGATAGGAAATTAGCCAATCAGCGCGCAGCAACATAGTCATGCTTTAATTCTATCTATGTCCTACTAACAGAAACGATGGAGGAAAATGCTCTGTCTACTATCGTCTATATTTACATTATTGTTATGCTCGTCACTAATTGATATGCTTGACAGTATTACAAGTTCACCTTAGTCGGTAAAAGACAGCTAAGACACGATAGGCTACTCCAATTCGAGTGTTTTTGATTGATAATGGAGATTACTGAAATCATGAATTAATCATTGTTAGATCAGGCCGTTTTGTCCTTGGCATTGGGACTTGCATTAAGCAATGCGCATCCATGACTCCTGTTACTGGCACGACTCGAACTCAGTAGTACCTTCGAAAATGATATGGAAATGTTGATGAGAGTTTTGTTCTCTGAATTGAACAGTTCAATCATTAGTTACAAACATTAGGTGTAAAATAAAAGTCAGAGAATGAAACTTCGTGAAAATTATTCACGTAAACTTCAATGCCACTACTGATCTATCAAACGGAGAATATTCATCACTATTTCATTGTTAGGAAGGATTTGATTTTGACCGGTTTGGTCTCGTGTGTTGTTACGGGTATGAGGGCGGTTGTCACTTCCCAGCTGCCCACACCATGGAAGATTGTTTCTTGAGCGACCTGAAAAGGAAAGTAGATTAGCGTTGGTCTTAACGACCTTGGAGCGTGACTGTAGAGTCCAAGGGACAACTGCTTGAGGCCGGTCATGCATGACCTATTTATGAAGGGTATTTTGAGTATTAGCTCCGCTCTTAAAAGCCCTTATTGGACAGCCCTTACCGACAGAAACGGAAATCCGTGAGGTTAGGGTGAGGTGTGACATTTTTATGGTCGACCTTTTCTAACCCTTCCTTCCTTCCTTGTGAGAAGGCAGCATCGCTGCAGATGCTGGTTTTTGTCCGAGGGAAACACCTTACTGCTGTCAATCAATTATAATGGAGAACTTCGTACGTACGTACGTAGATCAGTTCAGGTTGCTATATCACAATAGCATAGAGACGCAATTAGCAATTCAAATCCTATAGTGGTAGAGATATAATAGAAGAATTACTGGTAATGGAGAATATTATGCATCAAAAGTATTATTCAAGAAGTATAATTCAGTGAGATAACATTAGAAAGACAAAGGTAGAGGTACTAAAGAATCCAGAAGATTAGGATTTGAGAGAGCTAAACAACGAATGGATGCACTTGCGCCATTCCAAACGATTTTTAGCCATGTTATTCAACGTCTCTAACCATCGATTACTATCCTCTCGCGGACCCCAACCAGGTAGCCTACAACTACCAACATGGCTAAGTCCACTTGTCAATGTCTTCATGCATTTCTGCCATGTTTTGGTCTGGCCGCCCTTAGAATTCTTCCAAGCTACTACTCCTACACTACAAAACAAAGCTTGTCGAGTCAGTCGGTGGTTAGGCATACGCAGCACATTCCGAAAAACGACAATCTGCATATCTGCCTATAATGAATACTATAAACGTTTATTACAGATTAATAAATTAACCCAATATATTCTACTTTGTTAAGCAATTGATAAAAAAAAACAAAGCACAATTACAATATCAGCATAAAATAAAATAATAAATCTTTACACATTTATCTGTAAACACTTGTTCACGGTATCAATTGAAACATTGAACAATGGACATACATACACTCAAACACACACGTAAGCGCGCGCGCGCACGCACGCACGCACACACACACACACACGCATACATACATATACCCCCTATTCATAAAATGCTTACCTTATCATAACGCAGTGTTATTCCAAGTGCCAAAATTAAATATTCATATGAGATCTAGGTAAGAAAAATATTAAATACACAACATGTATAATCAAGAATGAAAATCTGTCAAGTTTCTTTTTTTGTTTTAATTACTTACTTACTTACACTAAAGAAGACATTGAACATTGAATTGCTTTTCTTTGTACAAAAAAAAAGCAAATTGTTTAATCTTGAAAATAATCAATAGCAGCCCTTTTCTGTGATGCTGGCATCGCAGCATGTTTCGCAACCTGATGTACACATCATGTTTCATTCTATTTTTACCGTTAATGAAGACTATTAACTAGGAGAATAATACAGTAACTTGTGTAAAGAAAAAAGAGTCTAGCATAGAACAATGAGAATATCTTTTGAAATCATCAATCAATCATTGTTAGACCACCAATAGGGAAACCTGGAAGCACTGAAAGATGGCCGCTTCGTCCTGGTATGGGACTCATCAGTGACAGTGCGCATTCACGACTCCTGCTACTCGCAGTATCCGGACCCGGGACCTTCGGGATTGTAGGCGAACGCCTTACCATTGGACCACTGGGCCGGCATCTAATGGCGTTAATGTCTAACTTTGATTGATCTAGGGATTTTGCGCGACGTGGATGCGCACTACTGATGAGTCCCATACCAGGACGAAACGGCCTTTCAGTGCTTCCTTGTTTCTAATGGTGGTCTAACAACAATGATTGATTGATTGATCATTTCAAATGTGTAAAAACGCAAACCTCCAAAACTGTAACCCCAAAATGAGAATATCATTCGAACGAATATAATTGCCTGATAGATAACACCATATAGACAAGAAAAATTATAGAAACGAAATGACAAAATCAGTGCACCACAAACACTGAATGTAGTGTGAGCTACTTATAAGTAGCATATGACGTGAGCGTCAACGTAGTGTCTGGGGAAGATCAAGAAAGGAAGAGTTAGAAAACAATGGAATTTGTATGAAATGCATGAATAGTGATAATGGATTGATGTTTGGTAAAAGGAACAGTCCAGTTCGATAGGATGAACTGACATTTTGCAAATGAACAATTTACGATATGTTTTTCCGATTTTACTGAGTAACTCTGTAATTTTCGCTAAATACAATCCGGTTGCTTCACCTGTGTTCTCATTCACTACATGAATACACAAAAAAGGCTCATTGAAAAATTTATATGACCGAAAAAAGAAACTATTGAATTTGATGGCCAGCATACTATTGATCAAAATGGAAATAAGTGGATGTCTTAGATGACCACTCACCAAGTCGGTGACCATCAGGATCCAACCGCCCCCCGCCACTCAGGTGGATCGTCCGTACCCATGAAGCTAGTTTAAGCCTTAACCACACACACACACACACTCGCTTTTCATTTTCCCAATTCCGATAATAATTAAAACACCGACACAAGAAGGAAGTCAGTAGGAGTTTCGTGGTGGTGGGTATATACGCATGGCCATATGAGAGAATTTCCACAAAGTATACTCTTTCCTTACTGTCGGCCGTACCAAGGCATTTACGGGCGAACCAGTGTCATACTTAGGATGTTTCAATTTAGTTTCGAATTTAACAGTTAGTATTCTAAATGTCAGAATATTTAAAAAACCAATGATGTACCGTGCAAACTATATATCTAAAGGATATGTAATAACCTAACACTATCATACATGAAAAACATCTCGAAAAAAAAACAATATAAAAACTTTTAAACGTCTTAGAATGAATGCCACCGATTAACTAACGCATTAACCAACACAGTCCCATTTTTTTCTGCGCTTAATACAATCAATAAGTCGTAATTCCAGTGCATAATATTTGTATTAAACAATGACTTATTTGTAAAACAATAATTCCGCGCCTAATTCAAATGTCAAATATAATTCATTTGATTGCGTTCATAGAGTTTTATTGTCAATTGTGTAATACTGGTTCATATATGATTACTAAATAATAAAATGAACATTTTTGAACATTGCTTGTAGAAACTTCGGGGCTTCTGCCGGTCCTAAGCCCGGATAAAAGAGGAGGGTTGTGCATGGGGTTGGTGACCCCATCTCACCAAAAAACTAACTTGCCAAAAAAACGCTAACCATGAAAAATAAAACAAATGCAAGAAAAGACGACCAGTGAAGCAGCAGCCTCTGCAGGAGTAGGTCTCAACATACATAAAGGAGAAAGCAAGATTCTACGATACAACACAACATGCACCAACCAAATCACTCTTGATGGAGATGCCTTGGAGGAGGTTAACACCTTTACATATCTTGGCAGCATCATCAGCAATCAAGGTGGATCTGATGTAGATGTGAGGGCACGGATTGGAAAAGCAAGGGCTGCATTTTACAGTTGAAAAATATCTGGAACTCCAAACAACTTTCAACCAAAACCAAAATCAGGATTTTCAATACAAATGTCAAGACAGTTCTACTGTATGGAGCGGAAACATGGAGAACTACCAAAGCCATCATCCAGAAGATACAAGTGTTTATTAACAGTTGTGTACGCAAAATACTTTGGATTCTTTGGCCAGAAACCATCAACAACAACGAACTGTGAAAGAGAACAAATCAGATTCCAGTGGAGGAGGAAATCAGGAAGAAGCGGTGGAAGTGGATAGGACACACACTGAGAAACTCTCCGAACTGCGTCACAAGACAAGTCCTCACGTGGAAGCCTCAAGGTAAAAGGAAAAGAGGAATGCCAAGGAACACATTACGCCGAGAAATAGAGAAAGACATGAGAAGAATGAACAAAAACTGAAAAGAACTAGAGAGGTAGGCCCAGGATAGAGTTGGTTGGAGAAAACTGGTGGGCGGCCTATGCTCCAAGGGGGGTGACAGGCATAAGTAAGTAAGTGAGCAATACTGTTGACAAACATCATATTAGACAAAGTGAATATCTATACCGACTAATACGTAACGCTATTAATGAAACGACACATTATACAACCACTGATATTCAACTAGGTGTGCAAAACTATAGATACGTATTCGAGTGAAGAGGCAACGAGATTTCAAGAGCATAGAATTTGGAGAAACTCATATGTAACATGCATACTAAATGGTAATCCACGTAGATTAGATCTGTTTGCCAATAAGAAAAGGAATTATGTTTCGTGAACTCAAGGAACAAATGCTTGAGGCTTGTCAAGTACGGCCTTTTTATTGGATGGTTTTGTAATGTAAGCTCTTCAATTTAAATAGCCTTACAGCTGGGGACGGAAATCCGTAAAGGTAAGGTGAGGTGTGACATTTCTTGGGTCGATCTTTACTAACCTCTTCCTTCCTTATGAGAAGGTAGCAACGTTGCAGTTACTGGTTGTCCGAAGGAAACATACCTTAATGCTTTCACAACCCTCTACAATCAGCAGTACAACTACACCCTCAGACCTTATTCTGTTGTTTTTAGTCATACCGCGCTCCAATCAAGCTGTCTGGCATGGTAGAACCTACAAGAACATATGTCCCAGCCAATATAGCTTGGTTAGGTCATCACGATAGGCAAGTCCAACCACCATGTCAAAGTTGCAGCTACAGTCAGAGTCGTTTACAGATCAACAGATAACGAAAGTGAAAATAAAATTACCAAAAAAAAGAAACTGATTCAATGTTTGAATGAATAACTCACAAACATACTACTTAATTAAATAAGTATTGGCATAATTCAAAGTAATTAAAGAGAACAATTTAACATGATTTGTAACCATGAATCGATCAATGTTAGACCAACACCATTAGAAACCTGGAACAAGCACTGAAAGACGGCCGTTTCATCCTGGCATAGGACTCATCATTCATGGTTACAAATAAAACTTAACAATCTTCACAACAACCCCGCATTGCAATTACATTTGTTCACTAGTGACTAGCTTGGTGAGGGGGAATCTTCTCCGAGTTCTAGTGAGAAGTCATGACCAGTGAAGTTCAAACCTGTTCGGATGTATACAGGGTATGAGGTTGCGCAACTCCGTGAATTTGATCAAGTTAGACATTAACAACACCGTCAGATTTCGGCTCAGTGGTCTAACGGTTAGGGCATTCGCGCACAATACCGAAGGTCCTGGGTTCGAATCCTGTGGGGTGCAGGAGTCATGGATACGCACTGCCACTGATAAGTGTCCCATACCACGACGAAACGGCCATCCAGTGCTTGTTACAGGTTTCTAATGGTGTTAGTCTAACATTGTTCGATTCATGGTTACAAATAAAACTTAACAATCTTCACAATAACCCCGCAATGCAATATTTAACATTCCACTAATAATTAATATGCGCTAATATGAAATTAAAAAGTTCGTCACAATATTTATTTTTTTTGGTTAAAATTTAAGAATAATTGGATATTTTTGTTTTAAAAAAAAAGACGAAGTGCACAGACAATACACGACGCATCAAAAATTTGAATCTTTACATAAATGATGTGCATGATGTGCGTGAACGAATAAAGATTTCCAAAAAATGTTAATTAATTAATATAAATCGTAATATTTTGAGGAGTTATTATTATTGTTTCGTTTTTTTTGTTTGAAAATTTCATAAGTTCAAACAAAAAATGAATAATGAGCCATTTATGCAGAATTATTTTTATTTTGTTTAAATAAAAGAAAAGAATTCTGTTTAATTTTAGACACACAAGTGAACATTGATCAAATATTTCAGTCAGTCAGTCAGTTACAACGTAAGAACTTCGTACGTATGTACATCAGTTCATGTTGCCGCACCACATTAGCACACAGAGACGCAAATGTCAAATCAAGTCCCATAGTGATAAAGATAGTAGAGGTATTATTGGTAATGAAGAAGACTAGGGTGGTTTGAAGATATTACTCAAGAAGTATAATTCAGTGAGTGAGATAAGGTTAGAAAGACAAAGGTAGAGATGCTGACGATTGCAGAAGATTAGGATTTGAGAGAGCTCAAAGAATGGATGCACTTGCGCCATTGTAAACGATTCTGAGCCATGTCGTTCAAGGTCTCTAATAATTGGTGACTTTCGTCTCGCGGACCCCAACCCCCTTTTGATCAAAAAGGTGGTGCAATCAAAACAAAGTTACAAACAATGACAGGTCAAAAGGCAACAGCAACCAATCAAGATCGAGGTTAGTAGAACAAGCTACAGGTCAAACGCGGAGAAATTTGAATGCTTCACTTCTATTTGAAGTTTGTGCTGATGATGTTGTTCAGAAGAACAATGAAAGCTCCACAACCAAAACAACCAGCTCAGAGAACAAAACACCATCACAATCATCCACCTGAGCTACAAGTTTTCTCCACCATCTCAAAAACATAGAACTTTGTATGTACGTATGTACATCAATTCGGATTGTTATACCATATTCGTACACATAGTGAGATGGAATTGTCAATTCATATATCGCATACCGGTAATAGAAACGATTAGAGATCGAAGATATCATTTGAGAAGTAGAAACCAATGAAATAAGTTTAACAACAGAGAAAGAAAGGTTGTTAGGCATTTAAAAGAGATTAGAATTTGATAGAACAAAAAGAATGGATATAGCTACACTATTGCAAACGATTTTGAGCCAAGTCATTCAAGGTCTCTAACCATCGGTTACCATCATCTCATGGACGCCAACCAGGTAGTCTAATTCTTGATGACTTCAAGGATATGTGCCTCGTTTTGGTTCGGCTGTAACTTGCTTTCTTCCAGCCCACTCCTTCCTACACTAAAAAACAGCTCATCTAGACAATCGGTGGTTGGGCATTCGTAACACATGTCCCAACCACCCCAACTGATGAAGTTCCGATACTTCATCTATCGGTCTACCATCCTTACCTAGTATACGTATCCTGAAACTATCATTCCTTACTCGATGGTCCCAGGATGTATCCGAAACATGGCCGGCAAGAGTAGAGGACTTTCGTTCATTACAAATGTCTTTGACGCATTGCTCGTATATCCTGGGACAACCGATTAGACAATGCCATAGTTAGGAAACGAGTACTAGATACGGATGGCAGATCAATTGATGAGATAGTGAAACTTCATTAGTTGAGGTGGTTGGGATATGTGTTACGTATTGCTAACCACCGAATGCCTCGATCTATGTTTTGTGGTGTAGGAGTAGGTTGGGAGGAAACTAAGGGCGGCCAAACCAAAACATGGCAGGAATAAACGCAGTCACTGATAAATGAACTGAGTTGGTAGAAGTAAGCTACCTGGTTGTGGTCCGCGAGACGAGACACCAATGGTTGGAGACCTTGAACGACATAGCTCAAAATCTTTTACATTGGTGCAGATACATTCATTCATCGTGTTCTCTCAAATCCTGACCTTCTGGATTCTTCATTATCTCTATCTTTCTGTTTCGATAGTTATCTCACTGAATTATAATTCTCGAACCATGTCTTCGAACTGTAATCACTTCCATTAATGACAATACTCCTACTGTCTCTACCACTATGAGATTTGAACGGACAGTTGCGTGTCTGTGCTAATACAGAACTTATATACTCATATACGAAGTTCTACGTTAAAACTAATTGACTGCTACAAATACTCTCTCTATATTATAATCTCTCCTTTCTTTTAACTTAAAAAACACAACCTACACAGATTAAATTCTTAATTATAATAGCTAAAATACAAGAACTCATAAAATCAATGATGTGTAACGTTTACTCAAGTGAATGATATCACAGTAAAGCAAACATACAAAGTGGAAGAATGAATAAAAAAAATATCTGATAACAATCTTTCAGAAGAACAACGACTCATATAGCTTTATCTATTAATACCAACCTAACAACTCATCAGCATTAAAACATAGAAACTAACAAACAAATTATTTCTTCATGATTCGCATGAATAACAGTTTTTGAATGGGTTATAACTAGATACGAATTCAATTGATCCATGAGTAAATCATGGATCAATTGAATAGATAGGCAGTGAAGTAGTCGAACATGTAGACCGCTTCACTTATCTGGGGAGTCTCATCAGTGCCGATGGCCTGGTGACTGACGAAATCTCAGCACGGATACAGAAGGCTCGATTGGCTTTTGCCAAGTTGCGTCACTTATTGGCGTAGGCGAGATATCCGTTTGCTGACTAATAAAGGACGAGTGTACTGCGCAGTGGTTCGCTCCGTCTTACTTTATGGCTGTGAAACATGGCCAATGAGAGTAGAAGATATCCGTAGGTTACTGGTTTTCGATCATAGGTTTCTTCGAAGCATTGCTCGTATATCCTGGGACATCCGAGTGAGCATCACTGTTACTATGAATCGGGTGCTAGGTAAGAATGGCAGATCAATCGATGACGTATTGAAACTTCACCAGCTGAGGTGATTGGAACATGTGTTGCGTATGCCCAACCACCGACTGCCTCGTCGAGCTTTGTTTTGTAGTGTAGCAGTAGGTTGGAAGAAAGCTAGGGGCGGCCAAACCAAAACATGACAGAAATCCATGAAGTCATTGACAAGTGGACTGAGTCATGTTGGTAGATGTAGGCTACCTGATTGGGGTCCGCGCGATGATAATAATCGATGGTTAGAGACGTTGAATAACATGGCTCAAAATCGTTTGCAATGGCACAGGTGCATTTATTCTTTGTGTTCTCTCAAATCCTAATCGTCTGGATTATTCAACCCCTCTAGTTTCGATTCTCTAAACTTTTCTCACTGAATAATACTTCTTGAATAATATCTTCTAATCCTAACCTCTCCGATTACTTCTAATTCCCTTACTACCTCTTCTACTATTGGATTTGAATTGACGATTACTACTCTGTGCTGATGTGGTATGGCAACATGAACTGATGTACTTATGTACAAAGTTCTACGTTGCATCTGACTGACTTCGAATTATCTTGTGTGTCTCAGTTGCCATGTGGAATTCTTTTAGAGGTTTTTAGCACCTTCAACGAAATCCCACCGAAAAACTATCTAGCACATTTATGAAGATGATTCTGCATTTCAGATGAAATATTTGTATTGTGGCATTCGACCATCTGCTTTTGGATGAAGCAGTATACTTCGACAGATATAGTTAAGATTAATTGGGACTCTAGCAGCAGTGATGGACAGAAGTCTTTTGGTGCACCATTATACAACACTAACAAATTAATAGAACCGTACTGAAGAAACAGGAATAGGGAGCAAAGTAAAAAAAACTGCCATATACTAGCTTGTGAGTTTCAGAATACAAACGAGTATGGAATTCACAAACATCACTGACTCGAATAGACTGTAAATATTCGATATTTTACATAAGGCTATACTCAAAGTGAGTCAACTAGTTGAAGTGAATGGTCAGCTTTTGTTTTTGAATTGTTCTAACATAGTTTTATGTAGGCAGTAAAATTCTTACTATACTAAAACAGCAAAAGTTGTAGCATTTGATACTATTTTAAGCCTAGACGGGTTATGCCCCAGCTGCTGGACACAAAAAAACCCAGCAAACTCCCTTCACAATTAATCTTATGCAAAGAATACCAAACATTATTTACAAAATAAACGCGTTCCAATTGCGCAAATCATTACATCGTACAAAGTGGACGTCCACTTTAACTTCACCTGCGTGAACACCAATCAGCAATTAAACGCCAAGGTTATACCGTTTCTTACATTGATACGTGTAGACAATTATAGAAAAATATTGAAATCTTGCTCACAGAGAGAGTACAAAGAACACAAGGGGGAATTTATAGAAGCTTGGCACCCAAATAAAATACCGATCAATAAATACATCAAAATCAACTCAGTTTATCAATTAATCAAAAAAATCATAAACAAACATAGGAGTAAGAATAAAATCAAAGGAAGATACTACTGAAATATATTTCGAAACCACGAATCAATCAATGTTAAACCACCATTAGAAACCTGGAAGCACTGCACAGCTGTTTTGTCCTGGTACGGGACTCATCAGCACTGCGCATCTACGACTCCTGTACCCCACAGGATTCGGACCGAGGACTTCCGGTATTGTATTGGACAACTGAGCCAGTATCTAACGGTGTTAATGTCTAACTTGATCAATTCAAATAAACAGGAAGACAATGATAGGTTAAAGATCAATTAAAAGCTAATCAAGATTGAGGTCACCAAGACATTTTACGGACCAGATACGGAGAAATTTTGAGTACTTCACTCCTACTTAACACATATATGCTGATGATATTGTTCAGAAGAACAATGTAAGCTTCATTACCTAACCATCCAGGAGCAAAGCAAGAAACTTCATCATATATATATGTCACCGTTAATATAAAAATCTGTTTTATTTAAACACTCACTTTGTCACCATTTGATAGCGTAACATATGATTCTTTTGGTTCAATGTGTATAATTTTATCTTGATATAATTTGGCTTTTGATGTTAAAACTTTTTCTAAAGGTTGAGCTGATTCTTTTAATGGTTTTATGCCAGCACCAACAAGTGTCCATAAAGGTTGATAATAATGAGTCTGCAACGTAATAATAATAATAATAATAATAATAGTAAAAGGAATAAAAACAGCAATAACAAAAACGACACCTAAATATTTATACGCCACAGACAGACAGATACAATGCAAAAACTTCGTACATAAGTACATCAGTTCAGGTTGCCATACCACATCAGCATAGAGATGTAACTGTCAGTACAGATTCAAGAGTGATAGCGATAGTAGAAATATTAGCAGTAACGGATAAGATTAGGGAGCGAAGATATGATCCGAGAAGGATAATTCAGTGAGATAAATTTAGAAGGAGAAAGATAGAGATGCTGAGGAATTCAGAAGGTCGGAATTAGAGAGAACACAATGAATGATGGATGCACTTGCGCCATTGCAAACGATTTTGAGCCCTGTCATTCCAAGTCTCTAACCATCGAGGTTACGATTGTCTCGTGGATCCCAACCACGTAGCCTACATCTACCAACATGACTTAGTCCACTTGTCAATGACTTCAGGGATTTGTGCCACGTTTCACTTTGGCCGCCCCTTACTTTCTTCCAACCTACTCTGACACCACAAAACAAAGCTCGTTGAGACAGTCGGTGGTTAGGCATATGTAACACATGCCCCAACCACCTTAAACTGATGAAATTTCACTACTTCATCTATTGATTTGCCATCTCTACCTAGAACTCGTTTCCTAACGACAGTATTGCTTATGCGGTTGTCCCAGGATACACAAGCAATGCTTCGAGGACATCAATGATCGAAGACTAGTAACCTACGAAAGTCCTCTACTCATAACGGCCATGTTTCGAATCCGTACAGTAAGACGGAGCGAACTGCTGCATAGTACACTCGTCCTTTGGTTAGCGAGCGGATATCTCACCTGCGCCATAGGTGACGCAGGTTGGTAAAAGCCAATCGAGCTTTCTGTATCCGTGCTGAGATTTCGTCAATCACCAGGCCACAGAATAAAAATAATAAAGACTAAGCTTAAAATAAGAGCATGACCATGAAAAATTCTTATTTTACTTTAACACAAACACTCGTACAAATGCCAGTGAAATATTTATGCACTAAACAAATTACTGAATTCGTGTTTGGGCTGAGCTATTGTTCAAAGGTCCAAACAAACAGAAGCAGGTGATTTTCCTAGGGGACCGTACATGAAGTGTATGGATCAAGAGGTCGATTTCACAAGACATTACAACAAAGCAAGAGATCCAGTCTAATGGTAGCCGGTGACTAACAATATGTTAATGCACCATTCGTTTCATCGAGATCCTGGAGCCCATATGCACCAATGGCTTGGAATCAAGGTTTTCTAATCCGCCCCGGAGGGTCCTCCATACCTACTTACCCGGTTAAAGAACCGAGTACTCGCTATGCATCACGGGAAGGTAGTGAGTAGGATTTCACTGGTAATTCCTATACACGCGTGGCCATATGAGAGCATTTTGAGAGGGATACGTACTCCTGGATATAACAGGGCATTCGGAGGAAAATACCAATCTTCATAAAAGTATTTTTTTTACTATCAATGAAAAAATGAACACCAAAGGTCCAACCGACTTTTGTTTGCACTCATGTCTGATAAAATTGGAACAAGTTGAAAAATTTACTCAGGAATGTGACAGACCAACAAATCATCATCATCATCAACATAGAACTTTGTACGTATGTACATCAGTTCATGTTGCCATACCACATCAGCACAGAGATATAATTGTCAATTCAAATCCAATAGTAGAAGAGGTAGTAAAGGTATTAGAAGTAATCGGAGAGGTTAGGATTAGAAGATATTCAAGAAATATGATTCAGTGAGAAAAGTTTAGAACGTCGAAACTAGAGGGGTTGAAGAATCCAGAAGATCAGGATTTGCGAGAACACAGAGATCAAATGCACCTGTGCCATTGCAAACGATTTTGAGCCATGTAACTCAAGGTCTCTAAACATCGATTATTATCATTTTGTGGACCCCAACCAGGTAGTCGACCGACACCTACCGATATGACAGACCAACAAATAAGTCAATACAAGTGGACTTCATCCGACATCATACCAAATTAGATACAGTTGAATACTAAAAATACAAAATTCCACACAAAAGAGAATTCATTTCAGCTGAGATAATGCCTAAGGAAGTATCACAACGAGCTTTTAAATTAGAGGTATAATCCAAAAGATAATTAACCAATATCGAATGTCCTATTTTAACCTGTGACTAGGATTAGAACCACACACTATTCATTCCCTCATGATACTGAATCCGGATTTTCCCACAGAAACAATGGAGCCAGCGGACTATATCTCTGCCGCCTCAATTCAACATAAATACCAAATAGTTTGAAAAATAAGATTCACTAAAATTACGTCATTGAAAAGTAGTGTTAGGTGATGGCGACATTGTTAATATTCAAATCTGGTATTACTTTCACAACACTTCGTTCTAATAAAAGTAATAATCTAAAAATAATATTCAAATACACATCACTATAGACTATTCTCAAGTCTAAAAGGTTTGAAAGTCATAAAAACTACATTGTACAAACACAAAAAAGTTACAATCAACTTAAAAACCTATACAAAAGTCCATTAGTAAATGTTGCCTTACTATACATCAAGGTAAAACGATAAAAGTATTCAGCTGAATATTAGAGTAGTAAAAAAATAGTAGAATAAGAGTTCTGATTTAAAAATCGAGAAAAAAACGAATAACTTACAGAAGATGGTTCAATGACAGCTACTTCATTTTTATCAAAATGTTTACATAAACGATTAGCCATTGAACAACCACCTGCACCAGCACCTATGATAAGAATTTTATGCATTGGTTGTTGATTTGTAGAACTCATATTTCTTATTGACAAAGCAAAAACTCGAGTAAATAGTGTTGGTTTAGAAAACATTCCGATCTGTAAATGTACAAAATGAAAAAAAAAAATGCAGAAATTGTTTGAATCATTAAAGAAAAAGAAAAGTTGTATCACAACACCAAATCTCTATGTTTTTTTTAATTCGTTTTGAGTTTAGTAATATATACTTAGATTGATGTACCTAATATTATTCAAGGAAATATGAAACCAGTAACTATAAAAGATAATTTAGTTTATCAACGATTTTGTATTGTTAAGCATCTTCACAAGAAACTGTAACCTGAGCTTACGATATTGTAGAAATAGAATTGTCTCCAATGGTAAAGATTACAAGCTTCCTAAATAGACTATTGTCGATAAATAAATCTTCTGGATAATAAGATATTTATAGATTATGATTGTGAGTATGATTAATCATATACAGAAGAGAGTGGTTTGAAAACTCAAAATACCGCACAGTATGTGACTAATGTGTTAATGGTTAAATTTTATTGAGGAATCATATATTTACCTTTGTCGTATCCAAGTTTCTGTTTAGAGATTAACAAAAACATATACCAATTATTGTAACATGTCTTACCGATAGTATATAGGCATACAAAAGAAGTCAATCGTAAACCATGAGAAGTAATGATAATAGACAGTAAACAGTAGAATAACGGCAATTAGTCAGAATGAAACGAGATTTTGTTACACACTTTTCGCTTAGCTTACTTAAAGTGATAGTAAACAAGTTAACTATTACCATTCTGACATCGAATTGTCACAAAAGTGTTATTATAGAGAAACCTTTCCTCGATGGAGAAATTTTAAGTCAAAAAGTCGCATTATTTAACGCGAGCTATGAAGGAAAATGATAATTTGATATATCATGTTCATACCAACTTAACCGAAGGATTTTCGCCGAAAATTTCCCCAGCGCCCTGTCTTACTCTCTTTTTAGGTTTGCGTGTGGTAGAATAACATCAAGAGAAAGCGGAAGATGATTCTACTTCAAAATCAACTTGATTTCAACAAAGCATTTGAAAAGCAACCTACATAAACTATGAAGACCTATAAGTAATACTTTTATAGACAATTGACTGGAGACCATAATACAAGTAACTGAACTTTAGTAACCCCGTGCGCAGAATATTGTGTACTCATGAACACTTACGTCATCGTTTGGCAAACGTATAAAGTGAAGTAATTTGCAGATTATCTCAAGGCGAAACATATTCAAATAAAAAGCAAATAAAAGTGAGCACTCCTCAAAAGATCTGTAATATCAACCACGACAACAAAATGCCGACTTTAAATCTTTACAAACGTTAAAGCACACGTTAATCTCTCAAGGCTGCAATTCGATTGGCCAGAAATGACCATTACTCGACCTATCCAATATCCAATATCTTTTTAATGAGCTAGTATAAACCAATTGATTTCTTTGTGCTGAATTCTTGTTCTTTCAGTATGGTTACAAGTGTTTCGTAGTGTCCAATGAATGAGGGTCTAGACACACGACTGCACTAACTCTAGTTAGTTGACAATGGTTTGTGAGCTTGCGTGACCCATGCTTGGATGAAAACTTTCGTTCAAGGCAGTAGGGTTTCTGGATACCAGCAGCTATCATGTTAACAGACCGGAGATCAGTTACTCGCAGCGTGGAGAACAATAAGGAGAAAATTCTGATGCCGTTAGTTATAAGATATCAGGAGTAAGTAAATAATGGATAATTAAGTTTATTAATTGGTAGAGAAGATTGTGAGAGAGGAACGAAGTGTAAGCAAGGGAGAGGAAACAGAGATAACAGGCGAGGTAGATTAATTGAGTGATCTGAGGAGATGGCAATGATAACAATCAGCAGGTCTCAAGATATGTATCAGGCATGTGGAGATGGCATGACAAACTTATTTTGTAAATAGTTTTTGATACTATTTGTATTTATTTTGTTAATTTTCACAGCTTGTACATTCACTATGAAGTTGTTGTTTTATCTTTCAACCCTATAACCCATTTCGTTACTCGTCTCTGCACTCGATCCAAGAGATTTATGCCTCTTTTAGAGATAGAGGGTGCGACGACGTCGTAAACTTCCAGATATGGGCGTGCATATGTCTTCAACAACGTTAAGAATAATTGTAGGGTGGTAGCATCAAGCCGTCCTCGCATATAGTGAAGAGTTTCGTTCGCCTTGTCTGTGTCTCGTTTATACTTCGAACCAGTGTGTAGGCTTTCAGTGGTTATCAAACCAACATTAGAGAGCGGAAGTCCACTGAGAGTGTAAATCTTTTGCGTCATGTTAGGCAAAGTGTACATGACGTGACATTTCTACTGGTTTAGTTTTCAACCGTTTTCCACGGCACATTCCTCAATGAATGTAAGGTCATTTCGAAGCTTCGCTTCTAAAGGACCTGCAGAGCTTGGCATCGTTTGCGTAGATCAATGCTTGTGAGCTAATTGGGCCTAAAAGGTCGTTAATTAATATCAGGCATAGAAGCGGACCTGAGATGGTGCCCTGTAAAATGTCCGAGGTTTAGACCAGCAGACTCACGTGCACTAAATTTACCTAGGTACAAACTATCTTATCTCAAGGTAGTTTCTGAGCAAAGACAGGTATAGGTCCGTGAAGTACATTTACGCGAACTTCGAGATTAGGTGTGTGTGGGGTGCTGTGTCTAAGGCTTTTTCAAAGTCTGGAAACATGTGCACCGGTGTGTTTATTTCCAAGAAGGATGTATAACTGTCCCATAGAATGAGACAGTTTCTCTAGTAATGCAAATGTTGAACCCGTTTTTATCCTGCATGAGTGTTTCATTTATGAACATGTTAAACGAAGCTGTGACATGGTCAGTTCTTCCTACTGGCGAATGGACGTGAACATCCTCAACCAGTAGCTGATCACTTGTTAACAAAATTCCTGACAGTTTGAAGTGATTAGCTCTTGGATCCCTTTCTAATTTTTTCCAAGATTGTTTTCTCTGCAGTGAGTAGTTCCTACAAGCCTGTAACTTATTTGTGAGGGCTCTCTAGAATTGGTTGAGTTTTACGGTATCCTGAAGAAAGGCTGTATTAAATTTCTGTGATGTTGTCTGCCCCGTTATCCAGTGTTACTTGAGTTTCAGTTTCATTTTTGCGACCAGCAAGTGGTGGTCTAGGCTATATCAGTCCCTCTCTTGGTTCTCGAATTCTCCATGGTCGTTCTGAACCTTTTGTTGATACAAATATGGTCAGTTCGGTTCTGAGTAGTGTGATCCGGTGATCTCCATGTGGCTTTGTGGATGCGCTTGTGTGGGAATATTGTGCCACCGATGACCAGTTTGTTGAAGGTACATAAGTTTGCAAATCTCTCACCGTTTTTGTTCCTTTCTCCGAGTACATGTCGTCCCATGATTTATTAGTATGCAGTGTTGTCCATGCCAACCTTGGCATTCAGGTCTCCCATAAGAATCGTCAAATCCTTTGGTGAACATTTCTTGACGATTGACTGCAGCCTTTCGTAGAATTGATCTTTAACGTCGTCATTGTAGTCATTTGTAGGTGCATAACATTGGATGACGTTCATTGTAATGACCGTGCTCGTTTGGACAGCATCAGTGCAACATCTTGTGTATGTGAAGCATTTTCCTCCTCATGACCAGAGTATAACAGCAGCTCCCTCGAGGCTAATCTCAGTTGTCCTACCTGAGTCCAATGCGTTTCGCTGATTCCAAGCACCTCCAGGTCGTATATTTTCACTTCTGCCACAACTTGAAATAATCTTCTAGTCTCCCACAATGTCCGAAAGTTTCATATACCTAAAAATTGGTCACTCTGGTTGTCAGAAGAGGCATCGACCTCATGAATTCCGAGAGGAATTGGCTTTCATCACGCGACTTTATAATTCTTCTTCCAACTCCCAGGGCAGAGTTAAAGTGATTTGAATTATTTTTTCTGGTTAGCGTTTTTTGGCAAGTTAGTTTATAGTTTGGATAGGGGCGCATACCCCATGTCCTACCCTTCCTCCCTAATCCGAGCTTGGGACCGGCAGTAGCCCCGAAGATTTTGCCGGCGGAGTTTCCCCATTTTGAGCCTTGGTTAGTTTTCAAGCCGTTTCAATCGGCTTTATTCCGCGTACCATGTACGTAAATCGGCTATAATTTCAGCGGGATGCAGATCAAAAGTCATTTGGCAAAAATGTGATGGTATTGCAACTTATTTATCCGAGAACATAAAATATGTTCCCTCTAAAATGATTGCACGGAAAATGACTGACAATTAACCTGCGATTCTTCTGCCTTTACTCGACGAAAAACAGTTCGCCTACAGCATTTGTACAAACGCATTATTACCTTGTACATCATTCCACTAATTTTTTGCTGGTAAAGATAGTTCCAAAATGAAGAAAAAATCATGTTTCCCAATAGATTTCAAAAGAAATGTTTCAGTCGATTGTTATGTTACCGCCTCGAGATATACAAATGTCGGGCTTTTTTAGTTGTTTCTGAATTTGGAAGAAAAGTCAAAGACGTTTCGATTCGCGCCTTTCCCAGTTATCCTAAGAAGAAAGCTATTTATCTGTGTGAGGAACGGTTCTACTAATAATTACCTAATATAAATAATAACCGATATGGGTGGCGTCATAATTAATAAAAATAATATATTTGTTCTCAAATAACTACGTTACAAGAGTCACGCCAGTTTACAGGCTAGATCATATTGTCACAAAAGCTTTCGCAATTACTGTGAAGTTATAGCAGTTAAATTCAGTATAAGAGTCAGCTTCTGATAGCATATTTACACCATGTCACTGACAGAAACAGTGTAATACAGTCACATTTTCAATAGGAGAGTACAAATAATTAAGGTGCACAATAGGTTCTTTTGGCAATTTGCCGAGATCATTAGTGAATTTGTTGGGAAAGGTCATATGGAACGCGCTTGATACGAGCTGTGATCCAGGCAGTAAGGTACATAGGGTGCATGTTCCCTAGAGTCGCCAAGGATTTCACATTGTGAATGGGGTTCTGAAATGGGGAAAAGAGGGAGAGAAAAAGGCAGCAGTTTGGCAAGTGCATATACATAACCAAAGCACTACTTAACCTGTCATGTTGAAGTAGTCAATACAGTAGACAAGACCACTTAAATTAAAGTAAATTATGGGAATATAAGAATATAACCCACAGATAAAGGAGTAGAGAAAAAAAAGAAGGAACAGTTGTGCAGTGTCAGGTGGATAGAAGAGAAGTCGAAATAAGAAGCTAGATTTGTGTACGTTGAAATCGGAAGAGTAGAGTTTGTAAAAAGAAAACATTCATGATAAAAGCATCAATGCAGTTCAGTAGAAAACATAGAAACTCCAATAAAGATGCAAAAACAGAAACTATAAAAAAATAAAAATATTAACATCACAAAATGGGATTAGACAGAGTACCAAAATGTAGCACAGAAAGAGTCAATAAGAACATTTTCAAAATATATATATGTAGGGATTTTCCTAAAACAAAGTCTTCAAAATGGATTCAACAACCACAACGGAATCGTTCTTCTCTAAGTAATGTATGCATAATACTTCCCGACCCTATGATGGGAAAATTCCAGGTACGGATAGCCGGTATCTTCCCTGAGCACCCCATCCAGCTTTACTGTCCTGACCTAAATGAAAGGATTATTTATGACAGAACGTCTGAACCTTCCAAAAAACGTTTGAAATCAGCAGGGTTATTAAAAGTTACTTGAATTTGGAAAGCTGAGACAGTAAGAGACAACAGTTTTTCGTATAGTCGTGGTTGTAAACCTTTGATTCGATTAAGAAACAGTATACTGTGATAATTGCTGAGTGGCATTTTGCTGCAAAATGTGTACATTCCAGTAAAAACAATAGAAATTATTAGAGCGTGATTGACTCTGCTGAAAGAAGTGTAAATATTTCCAGAAGAATTGATTAAATACTATTTCTAATAACTGAGACAAGCAATGCTGGCATAATAAGAGGACTTCAGGGATCAGTTCAACTGGCCTTCATCCACACTTCGATTGCCCATGATCCCCAGTCATCCCCAATGGGAAACCGAAATATATCCTCCGAATCTTCATGAAGTGGAAAAAGTAATTGGAAATTTGAAGTGATGGAGAGCTGCAGGTCCTGACAGATTGACCCTTGAAAGTTTTAAGGATGTTGGTAGCTGGATTGGCTGAGATCTGAGGTAGAATCTGGCAACTTGACTTAATTCCATCCGACTGGTCTCAATTCCTGATTGTCCCAATTTATAAGAAAGTACAAAAGTCTTCTTGTGATAGTCACAAAGGAACCAGTTTAACTAATATGGCGTCTAAGTTGTTAGCCTGGATTATCCTTAGACGACTAATTAGAGCTCGCGAAGAGCAGACTAGAGAAAACCAGGCTGGTTTTCGACCTGGACGTCGCTGTATAGACTACATCTTCACATTATGACAGAACTTTTACCAGGAGGATCGCTTACTGACCTAGGATATATCTATTCGGTGAAGATGCTGACAAAACACAATGTCTTCTTACTACGCTAAGCAACAATGCAAGCATGTTCGGGATGATGATTTCCCCCTCGAAATGCGAAATGTCTGTTCGAGATAGGGTTTCATCGGTACCAAAACTAGTGATAGTGAGTAAAGCATATGAGCCTGTTGACCGCTTCACTTATCTCGGGGGTCTCAATAGTGCTGATGGCCTGGTGACTGAAGAAATCTCAGAACAGATACAAAAAGCTCAATTAGGTTTCGCCAACTTGCGTCACTTATGCCGTAGGCGATATATCCGTCGGCTAACTAAAGGACGAATTAACTGTGCAGTAGTTCGCTCTGTCTTACTTTATGGCTGTGAAACATGACCAGTGAGAGTAGAAGATATTCGTAGATTACTGGTCTTCGATCATAGGTCTCCGAAGCATTGCTCGAGTATCGTGCGACAGTCAAGTAAGCAATGCTGCTCTTGTGAAAGGGGTTCTGGGTAAGGATGGAAGATCAACAGATAGTAATAACAATAATTTATTCTCAAATAACAAACATGTCACAAGAGAAATGCCAATTTACAGGCAAGATCAAAATGTTAAGATTAGCAACATATTCCTTTTAAAACGGCAAACAGTTACTGAAACATTTCACGAGATTCAGTGGATTCCTAAAGATGGAATGTAGAATGCGAAAAATTGGAGCAAGTTACGAAGGTTGCATTACAACAATCATCTTATGGACTGAGAAACGATCCATGGTAGAGACAGGTTCTCATATAACAAGAATTGATGCGGTAAATGTACAAAGGTCTGGTTGATATTCATCAGCTAATGATTTCACATGTTCTTGACTAGGGTAACCAAGTCTACTGCAAATATCCAGACTTATATATGAGGATTGGAATAAGGTTCTGAAAAAACAGGGATAAAGAAAACGGGACGAGGAGCGCAACAGAAAATACTCTTGTTCAAAGCCGATGAGGTATTGAAACTTCATCAGTTGAGGTGCTTGGGAAATGTGTTACGTATGCCTAACCACCAAATACCTAGGTTGGACAGCAGCTAGTTGCGGCCAGGCCAAAACATGGCACAAATCCATGAAGTCATTGACTAGTGGACTGGATCATGTCTGTGGTTGGTGTCCGCGAGATGATTATAATGGATGGTTTAATACTCCGGACATCATGGCTCAAAACCATTTGCAATGGTGTATTTACTCTTTGTGCTCCATGAAATCCATATCTTTTGAATTCCTCATCATCTCTATCTTTCTCTCACTGAACTATACTTCTTGAATAACATCCTCGAACCTTAATCTCTCCGATTACTTCGAATACTTTTGGTACCCATACCTTGGTTACACTGACTCATCTGCACGCTTGAACTCACTAGCTTCCATATTATTAGCTCTGCACACATTTAAACTACAATGACCTACGTGCTGTGTTTTATTCAATCATTTTGTACCCTCTTAAGCAGCATTAAACTTCTCTAGTGGAATATAAATCTCTTTAGTTCTTATTTGAAATTGCCAGGTTACTCACTGGGTTATCATTTCCCTCTTGGACAAACTGTTCATGATGCATATATTGAGACCTGCTGATTGTTATGATTGTCATCTCCTCAGATCACTCAATTAATCTACCTCGCCTATTATCTCTGTTTCCTCTCCCTTGCTTACACTTCGGTCCTCTCTCATAATCCTCACTACCAATTATTAGACCAAATCATCTATATATTACTTAGTTCCGAAATTTTATTGATATTAGCATTAGAATTTTATCCTTATTATTCTCCACATTTTAAGTAACTGATCTCCAGTCTTGTGATGTGATAGTTGCTGGTATCCAGAAGCCCTAAAGCCCTAATACAAGCGTTTTCATTTCAGTCCCGAGACATACAAACTCATAACCAACTTCCAAGCGAATAGAATTAGAGAGTTGAGTGGCTGGAAACCCAATCATCGGACACTACCGAACACCGTGAATGATGTTCATCTGTCAGATGAGTGTGAAGTGTACCAAATATAAAATTTTAGCCCAGCTTTCATTAGTTCTAGAATACTATGCACTAGGAGGTTAAAGTAAAAAATCTCTGGACAATACCTCTAGATTACTAAGATTCACTGACAAGACAGTATTTAGAAATGCAAACGAAAATTCCTATTGAAATGATTGATGTTGCTGTAAACATCGATAATCGTTTGTCAAAGTATTTTTCGCTTCAAGTGTTATTCAATAATACACTGGATATTCCTTAAAAAATAAATATCTCATTCACGGGACTTTGATTAAATTTCCACTGAGACAATTCGTTAGTACCACTAACTATTTGAAACTAATGATAATTATCTCTCAGATAACCTGCAAGTTCAAAATGGGATTCAATAATCTGTATTATCACGTTTAAACGGTCTAATTAGGTTTTTTATTTATTAGTTTACTTAAACAACTAAGAGTTTTACGAACTAATGTCATTCAAGCGCATGGAAACTTGATTTCATAGTCAGCTCAAACAAGTGTTACATCAATCCTACACAGAAACATCAGTTCCTGATCATATTCGATATCACTTATAGTCTTCGTATATTGTTTTTCTTATATAAAATTGGGAAGACATTATGCACAGCTAATCACATTTCGAACGATATTTAAAATTCAGATGACACGAGGTACTATTTATGTTTATTATCATACAAAACCGATCACAAACTATGTACATACGAGTCGACATGCGAATGGAGAGGAACAAACCAGTAGAATATGAATCCAGATATATTTAGTCAAGTATTATTTCAACGATATCACGAATGAACAAGACAAAGGGCTTCTGGTATCAGTCCTTTTCTTCGATTTTAAAAAGGCTTTTGATAAAGTCCCACACAAAAGGCTTCTACTTAAACTGAAGTCATTTGGAATCATCAACCCACTACACTCATGGTTAGCTTCATTTCTAAATGGGCGACAACAAATGGTTAACTACAACGAATGTCTTTCATCACCAAGACCAATAACCAGTGGGGTTATCCAGGGAAGTGTCTTAGGTCCACTCTTGTTTCTAATGTACATAAATGACATATGTAATACTATAAAATTTGGAAGAGCATACTTATATGCTGATGATCTGAAAATAGTATACAGCTATGAGCCTGAAGATCTGGACGAAAATATAGCTAAGATTCAGAGTGATCTTGATAACTTAAGTACCTGGAGCGAGACATGGCAACTGCCGTTTAACCACAACAAATGTGCCATAATGCATTTTAGCAAGCGTCACCTTGATTCACCACTCTACTTACAAAAATGTAGAGTTCAGACACTCATATCAGCGCGTGACCTTGGTATTAGTTACTCTAAAAGCCTAAAATTCGAAGAACATGCCTCAAATATTATCTCTAAATCTAGACGACTCATTGGGTTCATAAACAAGAACTTCTTCACAAGTGAGGCTAAGCTTACTCTCTTCAAAATCTGTATAAGGCCCACACTTGAATATTGTTCACTCATATTTTCAAACATGAATATCATGGACAAAATGAGAGTAGAAAATGTACAAAGAAGCTTCACCCGGCGACTACTCGGATTGAGCAATAACCTCGACTACACAGAAAGATGCAAGCATCTTTCCATAGAACCTCTATGGCGCCGTCGTCTCAAAAACAACCTAATGCTCCTCTATAAACTAATAAATGGTCTTTCGTTCGTAAAATACCGCCCAACTATGAACCAAGACACTGCTTACTGACTTAGAAACAACGCATATACACTATTAACGGCAAAACACAAAAAATCATTGCGTTGTAATTTCTTTGTAATACGATACAGTCTACTGTGGAACAGGTTACCAATCGCTATTCGTATCTGTGACACAATCACTAAGTTCAAGAAACTAGTCATGTTGTTGCTAGATTCTAAAGAGATTTATCGACTATTCCCAGAACTCACACAAAGTCCCCAGGCACTCTTTTATGGTCCACCAAATATTTAGATGAACCTCGGAAACGATTTATAGACAATGAACACATTGTGTTCTCATTACCACCCATACATGTATCATGAAATGATAGACGAATCCCCCTGCTCCTACTAACAGCAATAGGTTACGCCTTTGAGGTGTTAACCGTGACTTTTCTCTGCTTTTAAATTCCAATCATTATTTTCATATCTTCATAGCAGTTTTAGTTTTTATTTCTAGTAGACAGACAAATTGACAAGCCTGTAGATGCTGATCAACTACTGTCAATTACAAGGAACTCAAACACCATGTATAATTGTGAGTATCTTCTTATTTACGTATTAACAGTTTAACTAATTTTTATTTCCCCAATTCATTAACATCCAAACACCTTGCCTGCTTACCAACTTATCGCTTTACTCATTAATTTTTAACATTATTTCAACTCTTTTTTTTCACTTTCTCCTCGTTCCAGCTCCCTGTCCTTCCTATTTCCAAACTACCCATTAACTGACTCATCTTACAAATTATACCATTCGTTTACTTAAAATCAGTGTGATATGCTATGTGGATATATTATCTGGCAAAGTTGTCTGGATTGCTTGTAATGTTGGAGCTAGTAGAGAATGTTAATTCCGATAAGGTGTACAAAAAAAAAATTGAGAGTAGACTAGAGACCATTATTTACAATTAACCATTAAACGTAAGAGAGCCTAACATCACAAAAGGAGGGAGGGTGGTGTATCTGACCAGCATTCATGACGGTGGGGCGATAACCTCAATCTACCCATGTCTGTGTGGCAGAACATTTTGTTTGCTTACGGCTCCTTACGATATAGCAGGATGTAACAAATCAGTGATATTGATGTTACTTTTCCTTGTTAACCTCGTCTACAACCCATGTCTGTAACCTTGCACTGGTTTTTACTTCCTACCGAGAAATCCTATTACAAGCTGGTCTGGACAACTATACTAAAAAAGAGCTCATTCATAACTTCTTGAGCCTCAGATTTAAAAATAAAAAGAATAAATAAAACCAAAAAATTATATCACTGATCCTCTTTATTATATTTTGTAACTCAACTTTATTACTAACAACTTGGTTCTTCTGAATTTCCTCGATTCTTTCGACTAACTTCTCATTAGTTATCTCACTACTGAATTGTCTTCATTAACCTACATAAGCGCAGATGTAAAGTGTTCTGATATTAAAAATGTTTGGGTAAACATACCTTTGTTTTATCCGTAAACGTATGTGCGAAGCCGTTGTTCGGCTTTGAACATGAATATTTTCTGTTCTGCTCCTCGTCCCGTTTTCTTTATTCCTCTTTTTCCAGAACCTTATTCCAATCCACATATATTTGTCTGGATATTTGCAGTAGACTTGGTTACCCTAGCCAAGAACATGTGAAATCATTAGCTGACGAATATCAACCAGACTTTTGTACATTTACCGCATCAATTCTTGTTATATGAAAACCTGTCTGTACCATAAATCATTTCTCAGCCCATAAGATGATTGTTGTAAGCAACCTTCGTAACTTGCGCCAATTGATCGCTTCGTACATTCCAACTTTAAGAAAACAATGAATCTTATGAAATGTTTCAGTAACATTATACCGTTTTCAGAAAAAAATATGTTGCTAATCTTAACATTTTGATCTTGCCTGTAAATTGGCATGTCTCTTGTAACATGTTTGTTATTTGAGAATAAATTATTATTATTATTATTATTATTATTATTATTAAATGGGTCAATGAATTATTTAAGCATCTAAAATAGAAGCTTGTAGGATAAATTTGTGCGTAGGCTGTTACAATTTTCCGATCATGCATACTCATTCAAGCGCAATTATGATAATGGTAGGTTTTTCAGTGTCTGAGACTATCAAGCTATCTCAAGAAAATTTACGCTAGGGGGTTTGGTGACAAGAATTCGAAAATTGTACAAATGGAGGGCCAACTATCGAATCAGTAGATTTGACTAAGGAAACAATATAGTTAGTCCTGTAGTCATGTATGGCGAGAGACAGAAACGTATCTAACCAGAATGGCAGATATGGTCCTTGGAAATTAATTCGGATCAATTTACCAGGTCATAAATGATTATACAATATATTAACTGCTGAACAACATGAACTTTTAGATAAGTATCCATGTCTGTGTAACTTACTAACTGTCCGACGTAATTAGACAGCAGTCAGTCTGTCGACGTGATATTCATTGATTTCGGTATAGAGTGTGATAAGGTTTCTCACTTAAGGATAGAAAACTTGCTCTGCCGCCAAAAGAGGAGTGAACAATTCCGTTTTTTTTCATATCATTATTTCTAACCCCTTTAATTAATTAGCCGATTCAGTAAACGTAAATCTGCACACAAATAATTAAAAATCTGTGATTATGCGCATGATAAGCTGGAAAAATATTAGAATTATCACTCGTACTAGACTGGCTAATAAACCTATCAAGGGCTTATGACATAACGAGGATAGATACGTAGTTAATTAGTTTTCTAATAAGTATACAATCAGATTATAAGTAATAGAACTCCATAACTTGGTACTAGAAGTTACCATTTCTATAGCATTCTTCTGAATAACAGCTTTTGAATGGGTTCAACTGATGGATGAGTAACTATGCAAAAACCTTCATTTTTCGTATACAGACTAAAATGTCAGTGTTCTTTCTTCTTCATACTCCGAATTATCTAGTGTGTCTCAGTTTCCCTGTGGAAGTCTTTAGAGGTTTTTAGTACCTTCAACGAAATCCCAACGAAAAATCATCTAGCACACGTATGAAGATTATTCTGATTTCAGATGAAATATTGGTATTGTGGCATTCAACCATCTGATTTTGGATGAGCAATATGCTTCGACTGATATAGTTAAGATTAGTTGGGACTCCAGCAGCAATGACGGACAGAAGTCTGTTGGTGCACCGTTATACGACACAAACAAATTAATAGAACCGTACTGAAGAAACAAGAATCCAGAGCAAAGTAATAAACTGCCATATATAGTTTGTGAGTTTGAGAATACGAACGAGTACGGACTTCACAAACATCACTCACTCGAATAGACTTTGTATATCAGATGCTTTGCATAAGACTATACTTAAAGTGAGTCAACTAGTGAAGTGAATGGTCAACTTTTGTTTTCGAATTGTTTCAGCATAGCTTTGTGTAGGCAGTAGAATTCCTACTTTTTTAAACTGTGAAAGTTGCTGTATCGGATATTATTTCACACCTACACTGGTAATACCAGCCTGTGCACAGAACAAATAATTTATTCTGTTCACGTTTTGTTTCGATCTTGTCGATTATACACTGATGATGATGACTGATTTTATGTAGCGTGTGTATGTGTATTGAGTACTGAATTCATAACATATCTTTAGCTTATTATCATCTGGCTGTATGTGGTATGTCATCTTCTACTAAGGATACTGTCACACTTTCTCCACTTTGCGCGGCTTAGCTAAATGTTTTTCTACAAAAATAAATGCATGAAATAAACAGATACAATTCAATCCGTCTGTCTGGTCTCATCTCAGTATAGGAACTAGGTGGCAGTGCTATGAGTGAGCTTGTCTAGTGTGTAGGAACTACGTTGGTTGCCAGTCTCTCTGAATTCTCTTATAATAAACACTGAAAACGCCTCAATCTTTCCGAAGTTATTATATGAATTAAGGTCAAATTATATGGGCATTCCGTAACTTAAATGTGGATTTATGTCAAGATGTTGACTTTTCAATCTACACAGATCTAACCATCTCTGAGGCCACATCTATAGGGTTTAAAAGACTGAGATCAAAACAATACACATTAAAAATCATGTTGAACAACTTAGTGGTCGATGACTACAAAGTCTCAGCTGAACAAGTAGTTTCTGTCTTGTAAAAGAATACTCACTAAAGCTTGAGATTCAGTAGAAAGCGATCAGCAAAGATTTACATAGAGCGACTGACATGCTAACTTTGTTACGTACTAGAACTGACACAGAGCAGAGATTTCGGTACACAATTCGATTGTTCAGCATGACGCACGAATTGCTCAAGGACTTGGACAGTAATGAAACCAGTATGTTCATTAAAAGTTTGCTTACTTCTATGAGAGTATTTAAGCCGAAATTTCGTATTAAGTGATAACAGCTGATCTCAATGTGCGAACGAAATATCTCCAGCCTCTTTATAGCAGATGGAACAACAATACCCATTTTACGTTTCCTGAGTATGACATGACTGTAGTAGTGGTTTAGTAGCTAAGTAACTGTGAAGCGAATTCGAGGTGAGGAGCATCGAATTACATTATGAAATCTTGAGATTGCCAAAAGTCATAGTCAATTGCACTTAATCAGCAAACTACATGAACACATGTAGATAACAGATTACTGTGGTGGTTTGTATCCAGCTGAAAAACACATTGTGTACTAATTATGTGCTGAAAACCCGCTCTGACACAATGATTTCGATAACTTCGTGTTTCGCTTGTAGAGTTTTCTAGGTTTCCGAATTTATCTTTATTGCATTCTCAAGGCTATCAGAATGGATAGCGATGCATACAGGTTGTTTACTTAATGCCAAATGATGTATCTTTGAAGCTAATTATTATCCATAGATATTTTTTCTACAGACTTCTGTTAGAAACGCTGCTCGAAAACGGCTCACTTACCTTTACTATCATCTGTTCAGGGCCGGCTGGTCAATCCATACAGTCTTCAGTCATATCAGCTCTGAAACCAGTCCAGTGTTTGTTCACCCGAAACCTGATAATTAAATAGAAGCAGACAGTCCTTGCCTTAAATAAGACAGTGATTTGTTCCGCTGTTATGTTATTATTAACGAAGTAAAATTAGATAGCGTCTGGAAACTAAAATGCTTGAAATAAACTGAAGTTTTAGAAATAAATTTAAAAAGGTAAGCTTAGTGTAGTGGTCATGCTTAATTATCAAGCTAAACTGAACCGAAAGTGAATCGAATATTAAGGTGATTAATGTAATTCTAATGCTCTCAAGATAATATCCTCCCTATCTAACTCCTACACCACATCTCAAATGAATGTTATAGTTGTCCGCTGTAATTATATACGAGAGCTGGATAAATAGAAGCTTCTATCATTCTTTCCTGTAACACTTGTTTAAGCCATTAGAGAAACAGCCTTAGGAAGGACACAGGTAAATAGCGGCAATTGAAAAAATTAATAAAACGAACAGTGCACAGTGAGTTACTAGGCACTGTTCGAATCGAAAAGTTTCATTTTGTTTCGTGAACATATAAATCTAAAGATTCATGTTTTACACTACATCATCTGATAGATATAGATAATTCGAATTAAGTGCTATGTATTCGATTCATACTACTTAATAATAGATACGAATGATCAACATATAGCAAATGAAAGTAAACTTATTAGCCAACTATAATATCCTATATTTGAATAACAACCAAAGATTCATCGAACTCATCCGTATTAGAATATGTAGACCATTAAAGCACTACCGACTAGTATAGATTATTTATTGACTTACTTATACGGGAAAGTTGGCTATATATTGGTTTGTTTGTAACTCAACCCATCAGTGCGTCTGTAGACTTTAAAAAAGTACTTACGAATCCGTCAGTTTAAAGAAACTGAGGGCACATCTTATAAAATTTTCGATACTAATAAAAACGACTGACAAGAATATCACCATATGTACGATGCATATATTATGTACCTATTACGAGTATCTTATTCATGAGAAAAATCAGGTCTTCAGGTCCAACAACTAATTATTTTGATTATCGTCTTATCATTCTGGTATTTTAGTTCTTCAGATAACTGATTAAAGTTGTTATTTCGAAATACTGTAAGCTGAAACACGATGGAGATATTGCAATCTTTTTAAACTTCACTGATATGTTTTATGCAGAAATATTAGAAGAAACTCACGGTAAGTTTATTCTTTGACAAAATTTACATGTGTTTATTCAGATCATCTGGAAAATAGTTTTGTCTCGACTTTCAATATCTATACTGCTCTTGGAATGGTTCTTGCGGGATGTGAAGGAAATACAAAAGCTGAAATGATTAGGGCAATGCAGTTATCCAACCACTTGAAAGTCGAGATAATTCACAATCGCATCGGTGAAATGCTGTCAAAATGTTCTAAAGCTGACAGAGGTGTTGAAATAATCCTTGGGAATAGGCTGTTTGCAAGAAAGAATATGGACATTAAAAAACATTTCAAGAAAACCCTAAAGAAATATTACAACGCACTTGTGGAAAATGTAAGTTCATACTGCGTATCACTGATATTCCTGACAGGTAGCATTTCAAACAGATCCAGAGAGTGCTCGAATACGAATCAACCAGTGGGTTAGTGAACAGACCGATGGGAAGGTTCAACAACTCATTCCTTCAAAACTTTTACAAAATGATACTTCGGCTGTTGTGGTATCAACCACATACTTCAGAGGTAATACCATGCATACAGTTGAAAATATTCATCAACTTATTGCGAGTATTGATTACTTTTGTTTCATTTTTGACTGCTGTCTTTCAAACCTACTGATGACTTGATAATCAACTTTGATTTCAGGTATGTGGAATCTACCTTTTCTGCCGAATGCAACAACTGACAGTGATTTCTATACACTGGACGGATTGACGATCAACGTGAGGTTGATGTATAAAGAGTCATTTTTCGATATGACCAGTTTACCTCACTTGATGGCACGGGGAGTGAAAATACCGTTCAAAGATCCTAAGTGAGTATCATTGTTGTACGGTTTATTTCAGCATGTGCTTATTCGATGCTTGTGTTTCGGTTTTTGTAGCTAATCAAAATGATAATCGTGGATTTTACTGGAATAACAAATTGCCATCCTAACAGTTATTTCAACTAAATCTGACGACAGTCTCAACTTTTCCACACAGATAAGATATCATCTACTAACCTGTCGCTAACAAAGGATAACACCAAGACCTAAGCATCCAAGCTCACAAAGTATGTAATTTGACACTCAGTTTCAGGTTGTATTTGATTTAAAGAGGTTGCTTTCTACAGAATAAATTCGAAATAACCAGATCACTAAACTTAGCTCCAAATAATGCAAGGTCGACTTAATTTGAATGAACTGTTTGTATCAGTGTGGAATCTAGCGACAACAAATGGTGCCTAAAACCGATACAGTATATTTCAGTTTGCACACATTTTACTGTACCTTTTTGCATTTAAAGTGTTTAAACTTACCTAACTTTTTCTTTGCTTTCAAACTAACTGTGGTTTAGGTATTCATTATTGGTTATTCTTCCAAATGAACTGAATGGATTACCGAACCTATTGAAGTTGTTGTACAAAACTGGAGGAATTTCTTCAGTACTCTCCAGTAATTTCGAGAATACGAAGTTGCAGTTGTACTTGCCTAAATTTAAATTGAGAGAAGGAAGCGCTTTGAGTTTGAAAAGTGTTTTGCGGAAAATGGGAATAAACGACGCATTCAATTCTGAATCAGCGGACTTCTCAAACATCACTGACTCGGATAGACTGTATATATCAGATGTTTTGCATAAGGCTATACTTGAAGTGAGTCAAATAATTGAACTGAATAGTCAGCTTTTGATTTCAAATTGTTTCACCATAATTTTGTGTAAGCAGTTTGGTCATAATACTTTACTGATAGATGTGACTAGTTGTGAATATGTGACTTGTCAGTTTTCCAGTTAGTTGTGTATATCGCATTACCAGTTGGATTATCGATTCTGTAAAATAGTAAAACGTGTAGTGTTTAGTACTGTTTTATGTCTATACGGATAATACTAGATTCTGGAAAGACCAACTAATTTATTCTGATCAAGTAATGTTTTGATCTTGTCAATAATACGCTGAGAATCCATGAAGTAACTGACAAGTGGACTGAGTCATGTTGGTGGGTATAGGCTATCTGGTTTCGGTCCGCGAAACCAATGATTAGAGACCCTGAACGACATGGCTTAAAATCGTTTGCGATGGAGCAAGTGCATCCATTCTTTGAGCTCTCTCTAATCCTAATCTTCTGGATTCGTCATCACCTCTACCTTTGTCTTTCTAACCTTACATCACTGAATTATACTTTTTAAATAATATCTTCAAACCCTAGTCTTCTTGATTACCATTCATACCTCTACTATCTTTATGACTATGAGATTTGATGTGACACCTGCGTCTCTGTGCTAATGTGGTATGGCAACATGAACTTATGTACATGCGTACGAAAATCTACGTTGCAATGGACTGACTGACTGATAATACGCTGTTGATGGTGACTCATTCTGTTTAAGCGTGTGTATGTGTATTACTTATTGTATTCTCTGCACATCTTTAGCTTATTCTCTTCTGACTATAGGTGGTATGTCGTTCTCTATCAAAGGAGACTGATTCGTTTGATTTCTTCGGTTTGCTCTCTTCATCTTCACGTTGTCTACATAAATGAATACATGTACTGAACTCACACATTTTCATCCGTATTAGGCATCTTATCACTGCTGTCACTCAAAAGAATATAACGAGTTAATCGAAAGACTTACATTTATGGCATATTCTTTCGTCTATCCATATTGCTGTCGGATCGCAAGTTACTTAGTACACAATAGACAATAAGTCATTGAATCTTAGGTTTCTTATTCTCCTTAAACGACGTCTTCAGGTCTTCATGTTCTTGGCGGATATATGACAGATATGCATTGGGACAGCTCAAACAGGAAATTAGTGTACCGGCAATGCATGTTTTTGAAGTATTCTACTATTTTGTGCGGAGTGACTCTTACTGTAATAAAAATATGCAAATCAATGAAACATCTGTAAAAATTACACAGTATGAATTTCTGTATAATTATTTAGTAACGTATATCTGATTTCCTTTTACAATCGTCATTTCAGAGTTTGATTCTCGTCTATTTATATTAATAGGTGAATGAGGAAGGTGTTGTAGCCGCTGCAGTGACAGAAGTGAGAATATATGAAAATTCATGTTTCGAACCATATGAACCTGTGCCGGAATTTCGTGTTGACCATCCATTTATTGTTTCTGTTGTATGGAATGATACTGTACCACTATTTCTGGGACACATTACAGCTCCAACGAACGATTGACCAGTTATATGTAGACTGTCTAAATTCTCTGAGAAGCAATCTATTTTGTACTGTCCCAAATTTTCCAGACCTAATGTTTAAGAATGCACTGTTTTGACTGACTGTTGAATTGAAACTATTTACTTTTTTGTGTAGTGATCAACCTATTCTAAACTGATCATTACTATTTGAAACCGATTTTCATGCTTTCTTGTTCTTTGAATATAATTTTCCTTGTCACTGTAATTTATTGATTTAAAACACCAGATTGTACAGTGTAACAAATAATAAATGGAAAATATACAATGCGAGTTGTGAATTTTCTTGCCTGCCATTATCCAAATTTGATGAAAACAAGTTAGTATATGACTTGAAATACTATCATAGTGTCTTGTACTATAACTTTACACTAACTAGCTAATCGTCGATCTTTTCCATGAATGAAGTATAATTGTGGATTGTCTAATTGCCACGCACAAATCTTCAGTGTATTGTTGAGTGATGTGTCGGAATGCTTTGAAGTACAAATGATATCTTCTTATGTCGTCAAACCCAACGACCGATATAACATGCCCACTGATCACTTCGAATCATGATAGACGTTCTGCATATCCGACGTTGACCACCTACTCGACCATCTACTGTCACCAAATTGAACAAAAAGACACCCAATCCGCACCACTAATCTTGAACTTATCAGTCCACTATTCACAAGCTCTATTCTACGCATTGTTCTGAGTCTAAAAATAGAGATCAACCTATACTGAATCTACGTTTTGAGCAGGCTGAACAACGTCACTCTGTGCGTCGCTAAGTAACTATTATACTACAAGAATGCAAACTTCGCTGTGAATGAAAAATAATACAACTAGTAGGTCAGCAATCAAATAAGCATTATATGTCCTATGGCAAAAGTTTTAGGTTGACCGAAAGCATCTTATCAACTGGATTAACACACGCATAGTGATCTAGTTACGTATTCATCAAACAACAAGAATATTCATAATGGTTACGTAATAAATATTCGCATAGTGTAAATCGGAACAACAAATCGCGAACAATATTGTTTTCAATTAGATCGTCATCAGGCTTTCCTCTAACATACAGGAATATTGATATGAAAATGGCGAACCAATCAAGGCAATTGAGTATGAGTCAATAATCACAATGAAATAGATTACGTAACTATACATAATAGGTAAAAGTACAAGTTGACTACTAGGCTGACAGATGGACTGATAGTTGTAAGAATAATCAAATACGATCGCTAGGGATTTTGTCAATAGTTCAAAATTGACAGTAGTAGTAGGAGGTCAAACGTGGATACACTGATTTCAAATAATCATCACAAAACATTATAACAATTGAGTAATAGGAAGTTTGTAAATAATCAGAATATAAATGGAATGAGGCAGAAATAGACAAACGGATGCAAGATGTGAAAATAATGCGGATGACAACAAAAGACAAAATAATTTCGGAATCTTTCTGAAATCATGAATTGATCAATGTTGGAGCACCATTAGAAACCTTGAAGCACTATATGTGATATTGGTTTAACAATGAGCAATTTATTATTTCAATGAAACTCAAAAATGTCCACCATTACTATAATGACCATCATAGGATTGTGCTCAGTAATCACTCGCTTCACGATGAAGCTCTTCGGCACTTTAAGTGAGAAGCCGTAACTCGTGGGGTTCAACCCTGTGTGATGCAGGCAGCCATCTTCTGTGTGTGAGGTTATGCATTGACTTGTTGACTGTTTTAAAAAGAAGGAAAGGGGTTTGACTTGCGCCAGCAGCAGTCATGGATGCACACTGCTGATGAGTCCTGTACTGTAGCCGAACGGCTGTCTGGTGCTGCCACAATGTTAGTAAGGGTCTGTAAATGATCGGATTCGTAATTTCGATATAAACTATATTTCGAATATTTACTGACACCTAATTGTTCATCAAATATATCAATTAACTACATTTTAATAACCAAACGTGTTCTCGAAAAAATTCTTGCTTCTTAATCAAAATCCTAATCACATTCCGTTCAAGTAGAATAATTAAAAATGAAGTTTATATACTACTTATATACTAGAATAATAAATATCATAACATTTTAATAAATAAATGAATCATTCAATAAATATTTCTGAAAGTTATTTTTTTTCATTATTATTCATTGTTCAAAGATTATCTTTTATTCAAGATAAAAAAGATGTGATCTAATGATGTTGTTTGTCATTCACTGACTAACTCAATGTTTTACTGAATAGAAATTTATTAAAGAATTTGTAAATTTCTGCGGTTTGAATGAACAACTGACCTGACTTGATTCAATGTTTCAATTGAATAATTAGTCATTTTTATCATGTTCAGTTCGATAATTAACATACTTAGACTTGGAAAGCAGTGTTTTCTTAAATAATGACTAAATATCAAGTAATCAGAATAATTCTCTTACTAAGATGTTTGTACATTGAACGAAGTTGTTTAAAATGATCAACTAATTGAAATAGTGCTGAAGAGAAGGATCGGAAAATCTAACTAGTTGTGATAGAAGAATGACAAATGTTAGAAGATTGTCAAACAGATTGAGATTGAATAAAGATTGCTTCCTAGATGAGAAGTTTCTTCTGTATTACTTTCATGAATAAACTTTGAGCAGATATTAAGTGTTTTACTTGTGCTTAAATGGTGTTCCGTTAAATGTCCTCATAGAATGCAGCGGTATTCGTTTTCGATTCATTTTCGATGAAACTAAACACTTGAATGCAGATGATGAATGATAGTGTTAGTTTTATGTTTAACAACACATGATGATGATGTTGATGAAGTTTAGACAAAAATGTAGTTGAAAATGTATTTCATTCGGTGCTGTATCATCGCATTAAATGAATGCATTTGAATATGGTTTGGTAATTCTACTTTGTTTAACACATGGAATTGTTTCCCATTTTGATTAATATTAACGGTTTTATTCAGTATGATATGTTTAGTACACAGATGAAATTCTCACCTCGAAATATTTGAACAAGTTCCAGTTAGACAATTAATCAATAAAAACGATAACAACCACTGTATGTACACACAATTTTTACATTGAACAAACGATTTGGAATTTGAATGAAAACAGAACGTGAAATCATTTCTCGAATTCTTCAGACAAGATGATCGGAATCAGTAAACAACAAACAGTTTATATATTTACAAACTGTAAACATTAATTGTTAAGTAATGCCAAGAAGAAGTACAATATTTTACATAATAAGTCAAAGGGACAACGCTAATCGATTTCAGTGAAAACACGCGAAGAGCAACCGAGACCAGATGTGCTGTTCATATTTCAGTTGAAAACGAAAAGCTTAACATTAAGAGAGATTAAGTGTGTGAGATCACTGAAAATTATTTATTTCCTTCTGCTTTTAATCGGTTTAATTTCGGAGGTGTAAGTCAATCAAATCGATCACGAAAACGATTTCATTAGGATAATAATCACCTTTCAATGTGAACATCAAGAGAGGTCTGTTGTATGGAGCGAAAGTTTGGAGAACCACAAAGCAGTCATCCACAAGATAAAGGTGTATTTTAGCATCTGTCCACGGAAGATACTGTGGATCCGCTAACGACCAGACACCATCAAATTCAGCCTACTGTAGGAGAGGGCAAACCAGACTCAAGCTAAAGTAGAAATTAGGAAACAGTGCTGGAGGCGGATAGAACATACATTGTACAAAAATCATGACAGCGTCACGAAGCAATCAATAATTTGGATTAATAAAGTTCAAAGCATAAGTGGCAGGTGAAAGATCATATTGCCTCCAGAATTGAAATCAACAGTCAGAAGAATGTGGAGTGATTGTAAAGGATAACTAAAGACAGATTCGGTTGGAGAATGCTGCTTGGACTGGCATCGTACATTTGGAGTAACTGTACTAAAAAGCAATTGAGTAGTATGTCATAGCTATATTTGCTCACTATAGTATAAATGAATTCTAAATAAAGAATAACTTTTTATCGACTACAATTTGTTTTCCACAGATTGAAAATTTATTGCTTAATGTCGCACTGAAAATGTCGTCAAGTTCCGTCGTTTCGATTCGTTTTCATCTTTGTATTTTAGTCACAGAATATCATTGTTAGTTAGTTATTTTCACCTGTAAAGTATGTTACCATTACTGTTCACTAATGTAAAATCATTTTAGTCTATATAGTAATTCTGTATTTGAAATTTACTCAAAAACTCTCACCATATATGAACCCTTCACATGTTTAAAGAGCTAATAATCGGGTACGCATTAGTAATTGGTCATAGCTAAATGACTGTGAACAACAGTCGTGTGTCCTCGTTTTCCCTGTGATTCACGAACGAAAACGCCTGAAGTCACTTACTTCGTTTGACTGTTTAAGACCTGACAAAAATTCAAACCTCTTTATTAACAAGGAGGGTGCTCACGTCTTATATCATCCATTCACAATGATCATTCTGCTCAGTATACTGAATACGAAAAATGCGAAGAAGGACAAAAACAATTTTAATCCCTAAAATGTTATCAGGTGATAAGAATAGAGACTGATTGTGTTCTACGCCTGGAAGGAACAGTCATTCAGTGCTCCAAGTATTTTACTGTAAGTCTCATATAGATAGATTCATGATTTCAAGATATATCTTAGCAATCAGTTCAGCTTTTGTCAAAAAAACAGTGTAAACATTATTGCTGTTCCCAGTTCAACAGACATGGACAAATGTATATTGATCTGTATTAGTTCGCTTACAAATTGAAAAGATGTATCTTTTAACGCTGTTGTTCTGCACCACTTATGATGGTGTTTAGCTGAGAAATGCAGCAAGAACTATGTTCCTACATACAATTCTGTTGTTTTTTCAGTACCAGGGGATATGACAGATAAACAGTTGTAGTGCCTCCACATATAATATTCCAGTTCGCTCACATCTAACTTGGTTAAGCCCTTTCAATTAATTTTTATTTAACTAAGCCATTTGTATTGCAACAATTTATATGTACCATTCGTTCGTTCTTATTATTGTCTGGTTTGCATGAGGAGCTCACATGACGTGTCCCACTTGTCATTTGACCTTGTCAACTATTGGTCACTTTTATTCATGTGTGTGCATGTCTATCTCGTTGGTCATATGTCTGTCTTATTTTTTGTCTGATTATATCTTCTTAGTTACACTATAACTCTTGGAGTTGGCACATTGGCCTTCTCTACATTGCTTCTATGCTTCGCTTCCTTTGCATGTTCGTTCGCATTGTAATCCGTCAGACGCTAATTAGTAACGATTGTCCTAGACGAGCTAATCAAGAAGCTGAAGAACACGCAGTAAATCGGCACACTAAACAAGTATTCCAAGGTCAACATTGACAGTTGCACAGGTTTGCCAAACAGTATTCAAACCTTTGAATATTGACCTCACTGTTTTGATTGATTTAATGAGACGATACAATAGAAAGTGAAATACAATTTTGTCTGAAGTTCATCGACATACGATTATGTGTTGTTTACATAAAACTAACACTATCATTCATCATCATTCAAGTGATTAGTTTCGTTGGAACTGAATGGAAAAGGAAACCATTGCATTCTACAACGACATTAAACAGGAAGCTATTTAGACACACTGGATGTGTACTCAACGTCGTTGAGTGTAGAAGCAGCTTAGTTCTGAAATCCTTTTGATTACTCCTATATATTTAGTAATAATTTTAAACAATATTGTTATCCAAGTGTAATTATATAAATTATCAAATGAAACATAATTAGTATGACTAATTATTGAATTGAAACATTGAATCCAGTCAACATAAAGGTCAGTTGTTCATTCAAATCAGAGAAATTTACAAATTCTTTAATAAATTTCTATTCAGTAAAACAATGTGTTAGTCATTGAATGACAAACAACACATCATCAGTAGATCACATCTTGTAATTTTGATGATCAAATGCAAAGTTTGAACAATGAACAATAATAATCAAGAAAAAATAACTTTCAGAAATATTTATTGAATGATTCATTGATTTATTAAAATGTTATGATATTTATTCTTCTAGTATATAAGTAGTATATAAACTTCACTTTGTAATTATTCAACTTGAACGGAATGTGATTAAGATTTTGATTAGGCGGACTACTGTGAAACAAGACAAGCACTAGGAAACTGGCAGCACTGGACGGTTGTTTCATCCTGTTCTGCTCAGGTACAACATATCAAACATATGCATTTTCGGCAATCAAATGACTTAGCCTCAATTTCTGTTGTTAAGATTTGTTAAACGCAAGAAAATATCGGATACACGTTAGACAAATGTTGGATTCGTGATTAAGATTTTCGTACATTTGATATCTGTGTATGGTTGGTGAATACTAAATGCGATGATTAGACGAGATACCAGTTTTTAATTTGAGTCATGTTGATGAGTGATGTATTTAGTTTACTGGTTAAATTTATCGTGTACAGGAAAATTATTCAATGTTTATTCTAAGCAGATTATTAGTTAAACAATTTCAAAATTATTGTATCTCTTGATCTCGTCAGCGTTATTTTCACATCCTGTATTGATTTGTAATTTTCCGCCTCATTCCTTCTACATTCTGTTGATCCATGTTTCACCTACTATGAAATTCAATGTTGAACTTGAAGTGGAACGCTTCTACAAGGATAATACGATTTGTGAAAAATAACATTATTGTACTCGTTTTGTTTAACTGCACCAAAAACACTTCTTCCACTTCTTGCGCGCAACGTTCTCTTTGCGTTGCTGCCACTTTTCTCTACATGTTGTTCCCCATGTAATGCCTGCTGTCTCCTTCAATAAAATACTTAACCATGGATTTGTTTTGATGTGAATGACGGCACCATATGGAACATTTAATGGTGAGCATAGTCAGTCTGGTATCTTGACTCGCTCACTACAAACTATTGACGAAAACGTTTGCAATCGTATTTGATTATTCTTACTACTACTATCAGTACACCTATCTGCCTAGTTGTCAACTTGTACTTTTACCTATTATGTATAGTTACGTAATCTATTTCATTGTGATTATTGACTCATACTCAATCGCCTTGATTGGTTCGCCATTTTCATATCAATATTCCTGTATGTTAGAGAAAAGCCTGATGACAGTCTCATTGAAAACAATATTGTTCGCGATGTGTTGTTCCGATTTTCACAACGTGAATATTTATTACGTAATCATTATGAATATTCTTGTTGTTTGATGATTACGTAACTAGATTACTATGTGTGTGTGTATGTATATTGTGTTTATGATATGCTGTCGATCAACCTATCAACTGTTGTCATATGACATACAATGTTTATTTGATTGCTGACCAACTAGTCATCGTCCATCCCATTCATAGCCACGTTAGACTTGTTGAAGTATAATAGTAACTTGACGCCGCACAGTGTGATATTGTTCTGTATGTATGTACATAGTCAACGCCTTTTCAAAATATAGATTCCATAAAGGTTATTCGCTATTTCTGGACTCAGGAAAAAGCAAAGAAAAGAGCCTTTGAATAGTGGACCAATAAGTGTTTAGCTGTCATTCCAAGATCAGTGGTCCTGATTGGATGCGTTTTTGTTCAATTTGGAGATAGTAGAAAGTCGAAGAAAAGTTGAACGTGAAATAGGCCAAACTTCAATCAGGATTTGAATTAATAAGTGAACATGTTATATCGGTCGTTTGGTTTGACGACATAAGAAGATGTCATTTCTACTTCAAAGTATTCCGACACATCACTCTGCAATACACTAACAATTTGTGATTGGCAATCAGACAATCCACAATTATACTTCATTCTTAGAAACAATTTACCACTAGATTGTAAGTGAATAGTGACTGTAACAGACACTATGATAGAGTATGCAAAGTCAATTACTAACTTGTTTTTAGCGCATTTTGGATAACAGAATTCAAAACTTGCATTGTATCTCTTTATTTATTATTTGTAAAGGTGTACACCGTGGTGTTTCATATTCAATAAAGTAAGGTGGTCACAAGTGAAATTACCTTCAAAGAAGTGAGCAAGTGTAAAAATAAGTTTCACAAAGAGTAATGATCAGTTTAGAAAGGGTTGATTACCACACATAAATAAATAATTTTATTCTTAATTTTAGTCAGACAAACAGTGAACTCTTAAACATCTGGTCTGATAAAATTTGAGAAAGCGCAAAATTGATTATTTCTCAGAGAATTTAGACAGTCTACATACAACTGGTCAATCATTCATTGGAGCTGTAATGTGTCCCAGAAATAGTGGTACAGTATCATTCCATACAACAGACACAATAAATGGGTGATCAACACGAAATTCCGGCACAGGTTCATGTGGTACGAAACCATCACAGATTTTAATGCTTGTGGATGCAGCTGCTATTACACCTTCTTCATCCACCTGGATAGGAAGTGAAAAAAATCGAAATGTGAAAGGATTTTTGTGAAATGTATCAAAATATAAGTTACTTCATATTGCACAAAAATTTGAAATATTCAACTGTTAAATACGTTTCACTCAGTATTATGCTTTTATTAAAGTAAGAGTCTCTCTACGCAAAATAGTAGAATACTTCAAAAAATTAAATGTACATTGCCCGAACACCTTTGTTCTGTGTAAGTTGTCCAAGTGCATATCTATCATGTTTTCATCAGGAACATGAAGACAGTTATAAGTCGGATGATAAAACCAAGACTTCGTCTCAATAGAATGCAACTGATAAGATTTGAACGAACGATTATTTATAGTGTACTAACCAGACTTTATAACATACATACATCTAACAACGAACAAACTAAGTAGGATTGACCAAACACAAAATGAAAACAAAATGACGTTGCAATAATAAGTTTCATGAAATATCATCTGAATAAGAAGAAAACCTTGGCGATAATTTCACACTGTACAGTTTATTGACGAGCAAAGAAATATCATATTCAGTGTGATTGAGATTGACCAAATAAACACAGGTGCAACTGAGTTATATGGGTCTCTTGATCCGACTTCAATTTGGATGGACGAGTGAATATAACAGGAATATAAGTCTTCCAAGTGACTACTTATATTACACTGAGGATAAATCCGTTTGAGTGACAGCGGTAATGAGATTCTTAGTACAGATCGAATTTCGCGTCTTCATTTCATGCATTCATTAACGTAGACAAACATTAAGATGAGGAGCGCGAAAGCCGGCCAATGCGAAGAAAGCAAATGAGGCAGTCTCTTTTGATAAAGAAACTAAACGAAAGATCGGTAATGCATAGAGTAAATAATGCACATACACACGCCTACACAAAATCATTCATCGTCATCAGAGTATAATTGACAAGACCAAAACAGAACATGAGAAGAATTCATTATTCGGTCCGTCCACCATCTACAATGACCCGTGAACGTGTACAATATTACCAGATGCTACAACATGCACCAATTTAGAAAGTCAAGAATTCTACTGCTTACACAAAACTAAGTTGAAACAATTTGAAATCAAAAGCTGACTATTCAGTTCAATTATTTGACTCACTTCAAGTATAGCCTTATGCAAAACATCTGATATGTACGTTCCATCACTGTCAGTGAGGTTTGAAAAGTCCGCTAATCCAGGAATGAATGCGTCGTTTATTCCCATTTTCAGCAAAACACCTTTTAAACTCACATCACTTCCTTCTGTCAGCTTAAATTTAGGCAAGTACAACTGCAACTTCGTATTATCGAAATTACTGGAGAGTACTGAAGAAATTCCTCCATTTTTGTACAACAACTTCAATAGGTTCGGCAATCCATTCAGTTCATTTGGGAGAATAATCAATAACGAATACCTGTGTCATAGTTCGTTTGAAAGCAAACAAACAGTAGAATTACATTAACCACGTTAAATTAAACGTGAAACAGTCAAATGTGTGAATACCTTAATACGCTTTAATTATTTTGGACAAGTATTGTTGTCATTAGCTTTCAAAGTGAGCAAAACTATTTATTCAACCTTCGTTGAACAACGTTTAGTGAAGTTAGAGTTTAGAAATAATTCTGTGGAAAGCAACATCTAACCATCTCCTCCGGATATGCCTTCTGTGATAATTCACCTCCTAAAATCAAATAGATCACAAATCTCCTTGTCAAATTATATACTTCGTGAGGTTGGATGCTTAGGTCTCAGTATCATCAGTTGCGATCGATAAGTGAGCATATGATATCTTATCTGTGTGTACAAGTTTAGAATGTCTTCACTTTTAGCTAAACTAACTGTATAAATGGCAATTTGTTATTTCAGGAGAATGCAGGATTATCAATTTGATCAATTACAAAACCCAAAACACAAATATTCATTTTGGGTAAAGTGTCGAATAAGCATGGGATGAAATAAACAGTACAACAATCATACTCACTTAGGATCTTTGAACGGTATCTTTACTGCTTGTGCCATCAAATCAGGCAAACTAGTCATTTCGAAATAAGACTCGTTATACATCAACCTCACGTTGATCGTCAATCCGTCCAATGTATAGAAGTCACTGTCAGCTGATGCCTCCGGCAGGAAACGTTCATTCCACAAACCTGAAATCAAAATTGGTCAGTACACCATTAGTAAGTGTGTAAAACAGTCATCAAAAATGAGACGGAAGTAATCATTACTTGCAATAAGTTGGCAAATAATTTCAACTGAATGCATGGTATTACCTCGGAAGTATGAAGTTGATATCACGACAGACAACATATTGATTGTTAAGGATTTGGGAGGTATGAGTTGTTGAATTTTCCCATTGGTCTGTTCACTAACCCACTGGTTTATTCGTGTTTCAGCACTTTCTGGATCTGTTTGAAATAACACCTACGCAGAATGTCAGTGATACACAGTATGAACTTACAACCTCCACCAGTGCGTTGTAATATTTGTCAAGGGTGTTTCTGAAATGCTTCTTAATCTCCACATTCTTTCTTGCGAATAATCTATTCCCAAGAGTTATTTCAACACCTTTGTCAGCTTCAGAACATTTCGACAACATTTCACTGATGCCATTGTGAATTGTGTCGAGTTGCAGGTGGTTGGATAACTGCATCGCCCTCACCATTTCAGCTTTTGTATTTCCTTCACAACCAGCAAGAACCATTCCAAGAGCAGTATAAATACTGAATGGGGAGACAAAACTATTTTCCAAATGATCTGAATGCGAACATACAAATTTTGTGGAAGAATACACTTACCGTGAGTTTCTTCTAATATTAGTGCATAAAACATATCAGTGAAGTTTAGAAGTGATTGCGCTATCTCCATCTTGTTTCAGCTTACAATGTTTCCAAAAAACAGTTTTAATCAGTTATCTGAAGAACTAAAAGACATGAAGTAATAGAAAGATAATGAAAATAATTATTTATTGGACCTAAAGATGATATTTACCGCATGTAAAAGACACCCGTAACAAGTACGTAATAAATGCACTGAACATTTGGTGATTTTTCATTAGTGCTTGTTTATAGTCTAAACAATCACTGGTGGGATGAGTTAAGAACAAACAAATACATAGCCAACTTTCACTTATGAATATGGCGATAAATGCTCGAAATCTGTACCAGTCATTGCTGTTCAAACGTTCAACTTATTCGAACAAAGATGAGTTTAGTGACTCTCCGATCGTTATTGATATGTAGAATATTTTAGTTCACTTGCATGTTTACTATCATTTTCTAATATTTCCCAGATCGAACAAGATAGTGAGTCTCATCACTTATTATCCACTACAAACTGATTACGTGTCACTAAAATGTAGAAACCTCTATATTTGTGATGGTGCAATGTGGACCAGATGTAATCTCGCTTGTTCCTTGGTGTTACGGTACTTAGTCAGAGAATTAGATGGCTTCAGATAGCGGAAATATACTCACCTCAACTGAACTAGTTTCAGTGCCTTTGAGTTTTTGTGTTTGCATACACGAATTCCAAGTGAGTTCATTCTTCTAAAAGCAATAGGGCTTCTGAAAACCTCTTTAAGTCTATTCCAGACAGCTGACATACAATCTAGGAGAAGCATAGCCTCATCTGCTTGTCCATCTTCGCATGTGTAACACAATGTCAATACTCTATTCAAGAGTTTTACGAGCATTTTATGTAAGAAATACTACTTAAAGGTCATTTACACTGATATTGACTGACAGTTTATCTCCTAAATAATCAGCTCGGAATAACCTGCACTATTTATGTGAAATGTCAGTTTAGGTAGAACGTTGGTGATACAGTTGAATCCGATAAAGCCGTTTAAAAAATTGTTAGTTTCTGTTAGTTTTCATGGAAAAGAACTCTTAACTTTCTATCCAACCATCATCTCGTGTATATGATTTCTTCGGATAACATGCCAATGAAATGAACTTGTTTACGATTAGCTACTGATGAAGCTTACATCTATATCGCCTCGAAACAAAATGAAACCTTCAGAGTCAAACAGTCACAGGTAGCTTAGTTTACACGATGTTCATAAAATTCTCTGAAAACTACGTAAATCTAGTTACTGTTTTCCAACTGCCGCTATTTATGTGTGTCCTTTCCCAAGGCTGTTTGTTTAACGGCTTAAACAAGTTTCTCGAGACGGTATCTAGTTCCAACGAATCGCCGAGACCTTCAGGTTGGAACATAGATACCATGAACTGAGCGTGATTGCTGCACTGGACAATATCCATTATCTTTTACACGAGCTGGTATAAACCAATCGATTTCACTACGCTCGATTAACGTGCTGTCGGTACAGTTTCAGGTGTTTTGTAGAGTCCGATGGACTGGTGACTAGCCAATCGACTGCACTAATTCTAGTCAGTTGGCAGTTGGTTGTGAGTTTGTATGTCCTGTGACTTGAATGAATATGTCTGTTTGAGGGCAGTAGGGTTTCTACGTACATGCAGCTATCACTTTACCAGGCCGGAGATCATTTGTTTGCAGTGTGGAGAATAATAAGGAGAAAATTGTATTGCTAATTAGAATAAGGTTTTAAAAAACCAAGTAAATGGCTGATATTTTAGTTACTTAATTTTTATTGAAGATTGTTCGAGGGGACTGATGTGTAAGAAATGGAAAGGAAATAGAGTTAATAAGCTAGTTAGATCGAGTTAGTGATCTGAGGAGATGGCAATAAAAACAAGTAGTATGTTTGAAAGTGTGCGTCATGTACAGCCTGTCCACGAGGGAGATGGTAATCAATATGTGAGTACCTGTCAATCAAATCTCTTCCTAATGAATTCCACTGAGGGTGCTGTGATCACCTCGGCTGGTAGAGCATTGAAACTACTCCTAATCGGAAATGTGTGCATGAACCCAGTTGTTCGCTCTTTGATGAGAAATGTTTAGAGGACTGCCTCTACAGTAGTAGGCAAGATCAATTAAAATTTTCATTCTATTCGTCAAGTGTCTTCAAGTGAATGATGCTTTTGTGTGTTGCTTTCGGAATGAGTAAGAAGTGAGATGCTGCTTAAAACCACATATTCAGCACGCCAAAACATCCCAATGTGAGCATCCTACCGATGCATAACCACCACTCCTCTTGAGGCATTCCTCGAAAGATTGCACATCAAAGAGCGAATACTCAGGTTCGTGAACACTTCTTCTCATTGCGAATCGTCGCAACTTGGAATGCTCTCCCAGCCGAGGTAACCACAGATCGCCCTGTAGACTGCTTTAAGAACAGACTTGATAATCACGTACTCACAAACGGATTATTAACTCCCTGTTGGACAAGCTGTTCATGATGTATATCTTGAGACCTGCTAGTTGTGATCATTGCCGTCTCCTCAGATCACTTACTTAATCTACATCGCCTATTATCTCTGTTTCCTCTCACATGGTTACACTACGGTCCTCTCTCACAATCTTCACTACCAATTAACAAACTAAATTCATCTATATATTACTCATTTCTGAAATTTTATTCATATTAGCATTAGAATTTTATCCTTATTATCTTTATTACTCTCCACATTGTAACTAACTGATCTCCAGTCTGGTAATGTGATAGCTGCTGGTATCCAGAAACCCTACTGGCCTGAAAAAAACGTTTCATTCAAATCCCGAGACATACAAACTCACAACCAACTAACAAATGACTATAATTAGACAGTTGAGTGGCTAGAACCCCATTCATTGGACACTACCAAACACCTGGAACCGTATCGAAATAACATCGTAACATGGTTATTTCAAAACAAAATTTTGTTTGTACTATTATGTACTGTCACATCAATAAATCCTAGTAAACGTGATGTACTATGGAAATAGATCAGTAATAACCAACTTCAATATCGTTATGTATAATACTCACAAACTCACCAAAGTTGAGCTAAACTCTTCAAATCTCGTATACTTCAAGCTCATTAAAAGATCATTTTGTCTCAAAAATTGCTTTCGACCATTACGAAAATCATAAGACACAATTAATAATTGTCTCTTTCGCATTATCGACTAAGGTAAACTCGTAATAGCTTCAGGCGTACATATTGACGAAAATAACAGTGGCGACAGTATGTTTTGGAAACATGGATCATGCCAAACTTGAATTATTACTTGTCCAGAAGCTGAAACTGATGCAGATAATGACAGACATGAAGATTTCCACTTCCCCACAGCCCAGCTCATATAATGCAACCACAGCTCCATCGATCAACGGCATCGCAAATAGCGTAGCTGAATTTCATTTTGATCCTGATGCCAATGTTACTTTTCACATGTAGTTCCGGCGTTATGAAGATTTGTTTTAATTTCATTTCGCCAATTAACCATGAACGCGAACGCTTGCGGTTGAAGTCTTTGTCGGAAGATCAGTTTAAAGCCCTTATACCCATCTGCAGCCTCCAGTCTCATAAGTTCAGTGACATTAGAACAAGGCTACTATGTCGGTTGGAGCAAGATCCGAAGCTCACGCCCAATGACATGGCAAATGAGTACCAACGTCTCATTAACCTACAACGAGACTCAACTATAGTGCAGAATGATAGTTCAAGCCGATCTGATGTTCATTTAGTTTAGCACCCTCCTAATCACAATAAACCTACCCATATTACACCCGGTTCATCCCACTCCAGCTCTGCCCAAAAATCCAAAACGAATGAAACTGCTGCTTTCTGGCACTACGGCTCATGGCACTATATACGAAACTGCCTAATTAGGCAACATCGATGGAGGAAGTGTGAGTTCATCGGTCATAAGGATGGCTTTTGCCTACAGAAAAAGCCAAACCGATTCAGAAGTTCCAAGACGTCTGGTCCGAGATCCCGTACCAATTCATTTTGCCTAATATATTCTTGTCAAAGTTCTTCACCAGGTGAGAGGAAATTTATTACTCTCTATATTAACGGGCATTTGTGTAGATTGCAAATAGATACCGCATCTGATGTCACCATCCTCTCACGCGAAAATTGGAACAAATCGGGTAGCCCAAGACTGCAGCACACAACACAGCAGACTCGTACAGCATGTGGTAATTACCTTCATCTGTTAGGACAGTTGTAATGCGAAGTTGCCTTACGAGACTCGTCATTTATTTGGGTATGATATATGACGCCAGCTGATCTTAATTTACTTGGTTTAGATTGGTTTGACCAGCTAATATTGGCTGATGTCCCGTTAGATAGCTTATGACACCTGGTATCACAACCACATGACACTAAATCAAATACGAGGAAACTGATGACGTGTTTTTCTACCATTTTTGAACCTGGATTAGGTCGGTGCACTGCCATGAAAGTAAGACTTCGGTTGAAACCTGAGACTAAGCCTGCTTTCCGTCCAAAGAGATCCGTGTCTTTTGCAGCATTAGCAACAGTATATGAGGAGTTGGATCGCCTTCAAAGACAAGGAGTTCCTACTCCCGTTAGTCACTCTAGTTGGGCAGCACCTATATTCGTTATCAAGAAGGCGAACGGCACGATACGTATATGTGCTGACTTCTCTACAGGTCTCAATGCAGCTCTAGAACAGCATCATTATCCTCTGCCAGTCCCAGCAGATCTGTTCACTTTGCTGAATGGAGGAACGTTTTTCTCAAAGCTCGATCTAGCTGATGCTTAATTGCAAGTGGAAGTAAATGAAGCATCGAAAGAGCGGCTTACTATCAATACCCATTATAGTTTGTTCCAGTACAACCGTCAGAGTTTGGAGTTAAGACTTCCCCATCTATCTTCCAGCAACTAATGAATACTATCCTGTCAGATATCTCAGGAGATGCAGCTTATCTCGACAATATTTTAATTGTTGTGAAAACATAAGAACAGCTTCAGGAACGCACAGAATTGTTACTACAAAGCATCAGTGACAACGGCTTCCGGTTAGGCCCAGTAAAATGTCAGTTTTGATGATTGTCGCAACGCAACCTCAGTAACTTGCGCCAATTACTCGCATTGTACATTCCATCTTTAAGAAAACAATGAATCTTGTGAAATGTTTCAGTAACTGTATACCGTTTTAAAAAAGAAATATATTGCTAATCTTAACATTTTGATCTTACAGTAAACTGGCATGTCTCTTGTAACATGTTTTATTTGAGAATAAATTATTGTTATTATCATTATTATTATTACCACTAATGTCTCGGAATAGCGATCTTCTCCCGGAATAATCAGTTACTATTCAGCATATGTTCCTTCGATGCATGATATTTGCTCTTCATTGAATTGTCTATTCAGAAGAACATCACTTGACATTGGACTTAAGAGGATGACGTGGCGCTTTGTAAACTCAAGTCCATAATTAGCTCGAAATTTTTATTAACACACTACGATCCATTCATGCCAATCATCGTAGCAGCAGACGCTTCAGCATATGACCTAGGTGACGTTATTCCACATCAGTTTCCACACGCGTCAGAAAAAGCCGTTATGCATTCATCCCAAACACTAACCTGAGAAGAAAAGAGGTACAGCCAGATAGAGAAAGAGGCTCTTGCTACTGTGTTTGCTGTTCGCCGTTTCCATAAGTTTCTGTACGGCCGGAGATTCACGCTCCTCACAGATCACAAGCCTCTGTTAGCAGTATTCCGTTGTAAATCTGGCATTCCAGCGCATTCTGCAAATCGTCTTCAGCGATGGGTCTTGGTACTTTTGGGGTATGATTTCGAAATCCAATATCGACGTACTCTACAATTCGGTCAAGCAGACGCCTTGTCATGACTCATTAATGATCAGGTGGCGGCTGAGGAAAACATGGTTATCGCACCTCTATCAGCAGAAGAAACTCCGCCAGTAGAACCTTAGGGGCTACTGCCGGTCCCAAGCCCGGATAAAGGAGGAGGGTTGGACATGGAGTTGGCGACCCCATTCCGTTGAAATCTCACTTGCCAAAAAACGCTAACCAGAAAAAATAATTCAAACCATGAAGGGCAAGGAACACACTACGCCGAGAAATAGAGAAAGATATGAGAGGAATGAATAAACATTGGACAGAACTGGAGAGGGAAGCCCAGGACAGAGTTGGTTGGAGAAAACTGGTGGGCGGCCTATGCTCCAATGGGGGTAACAGGCGTAAGTAAGTAAGTAATCAGTAGAAGACCACGCAGAATGTTATCTGACAACCGCAATTCGCGCATTACCGGTGTCTGCAACAGACATACAAAATGCCTATAAAAACGAACCCATCATCAAAAGGGCGATGAAATATGTCACTAACGGTTGACCATCGAAGAAGTTTGAAGGTGAAATGAAACAACTGTATCTGCGGCGGGATTCACTATGCATCATGTTCGAATGTTTGATGTTTTGTGAAAGAGTAGTGGTGCCGGAATCCCTTCGTGCAAAAGTGATGAGATAATTCCATCTCGGTCATCCTGGGATTACACGAATGAAGTCCATAGCCGGGAGTTATGCATACTGGCCTCTCATCGATCAACATGTCACAGAT
>OX103976.1:2586048-2625869 GCA_944470395.2 Schistosoma turkestanicum | reverse complement strand
CCAACCAAAATATGTTATTACAAATAGACGACCAATGTCGTTCTAACAACAATAATTATAATAATTACAATTACCTTCTATTTTATTGGCTCTTGGAGCAAAAAACTGCAAACGAACAACCAAGAGAAACGGGAGTCCAAAATGTCCGAAAATAATAATTCAAACAAGTTCATAAGTTAAGTAAAACAAATGTACCCAAAAAAAAAAGTGAAATTAATGATATTTATATATAAAGGTTTCATCAAAAAATGTCTTCAATTCTCCCGTAACAGGTTTATACCTCTACAGGTTTTCCTGGTTATTATGGTGTAAGATGTGCTAGGAGCCTTATTACCTAACATGATACCATAGAGACTGAGAGGTGAAAACTGAGATAATTAAAATGCGATATACACAAAAAGTGATTTAGGAAAGAAAAATTTAGTAGTATATAATATAACTACAAGGAATAGATTCTGAAAGTATTCCAGAATTGCAAGTATACCTTTGACCGTATTAGTAAGTAACTTAGCGTGTGTCCGGTAACTTGTCCACAAGTCCTGTATTTGTGAGTGTGTGGATGTGTGTATGCAACTAGCAAAAGAGCAGTTGAATGAGGCAGCTGGACCTACCGCACTGTGGTTCTGATTCGGAATGGTTCCGTTTGTCCAAAAATGTTTTCATATTGTTGACTAATGAATGTAAACAACTTTTTATAGGTTCGGGGTTGATAAAGTATCCTGAAAAGCAATTGTCTCCCGTAAATGAAAGAGAATCAGCAAGGACAGGTCAAATTCAAAACTATATATATATATATATATATATATATATATATATCCCCTCCGCCTCCTGTCTATATTATCCTATCGCGTCGGAAGTGTCATATCTTGCAAGCTCACTTGGTCATCTGCAATGTCAGGGGATAGTCATGTTTCATTTAGGATTATGATCTTCAGTTCCACCCGAGAGTTTAAATCCCTGATTTCAAGCATTTTGAACCTTAGTCCACTTATGTTGCTTCACAGGCACTTGGTGATTTTAATAATAATAATAATAATAATAATTTATTCTCAAATAACAAACATGTTACAAGAGACATGCCAATTTACAGGCAAGATCAAAATGTTAAGATTAGCAACATATTTTTTTCTGAAAACGGTATAAAGTTACTGAAACATTTCACAAGATTCATTGTTTTCTTAAAGATGGAATGTACAAAGCGATCAATTGGCGCAAGTTACGAAGGTTGCGTTACGACAATCATCTTATGGGCTGAGAAATGATTCATGGTAGAGACAGGTTTTCATATAACAACAATTGATGCGGTAAATGTACAAAAGTCTGGTTGATATTCGTCAGCTAATGATTTCACATGTTCTTGGCTAGGGTAACCAAGTCTACTGCAAATATCCAGACTAATATATGTGGATTGGAATAAGGTTCTGAAAAAAGAGGAATAAAGAAAACGGGACGAGGAGCAGAACAGAAAATATTCATGTTCAAAGCCGAACAACGGCTTCGCACATACGTTTATGGATAAAACAAAGGTATGTTTACCCAAACATTTTTAATATCAGAACACTTTACACCTGCGCTTATGTAGGTTAATGAAGACAATTCAGTAGTGAGATAACTAATGAGAAGTTAGTTGAAAGAATCGAGGAAATTCAGAAGAACCAAGTTGTTAGTAATAAAGTTGATTTACAAAATATAATAAAGAGGATCAGTGATATAATTTTTTGGTTTTATTTATTCTTTTTATTTTTAACTCTGAGGCTCAAGAAGTTATGAATGAGCTCTTTTTTTAGTATAGTTGTCCAGACCAGCTTGTAATAGGATTTCTCGGTAGGAAGTAAAAACCAGTGCAAGGTTACAGACATGGGTTGTAGACGAGGTTAACTAGGAAAAGTAACATCAATATCACTGATTTGTTACATCCTGCTATATCGTAAGGAGCCGTAAGCAAACAAAATGTTCTGCCAGACAGACATGGGTAGATTGAGGGTATCGCCCCACCGTCATGGATGTTGGTCAGACACACCACCCTCCCTCCTTTGTTTCATCACCTAGTGCACCTCTGTAACAACAGCCGTTTTCGGATTTTCAAACAAGTTTTCCGAACCAAGTTGGTCAGTTCTATAGAAACTTGTTCAGTGTGTTCAGTCGAGGAGACTATCATCTTCGTGTCTTGTGCCAGGGGTTGTTGATCGAGGTCAAATGCCAATTTCAGTGTCCAACTGATGGTATTCTAGTATATTGACTGCACTAATTCTAGTTGGCTATCAAGGGTTCACGAGAATTTATGTCCGTACTTTTGTTTACAGTTTTGTTTTACGTAATGATCTTTGTTAAATTTGTGGATATATTGACACGACAGTGATGCTTCTCCTCTTTCCTGTCACCATCTTGCTTCGATGGATCTGGCACGTTCCGACGATCTTTAAACGTGAACGAAACGATGAATCAGCGTCCAGAAAGGCTAATTTGATCCGAAAACAGCAAAACAGAGGCAAACGTGAAATCCTAAATTATGGCATTTATCAAGCAAGTTCTATGGAGTCTAACGTCCCCAACAGTTTCCTCTTCGTATGAGACTCCTCTAAGGTTGTCCTAGTAGAAAACAAACTTACCGCGAGGAAAACTGTTTAATTGCCTTAATGTCGCATCCGAACGTGGATATCGATGATAGTCAACCCCCAGCTCAAAGGCATAGCGGTGGTTGTACCCATGGTTGTCGCAGATCTCACAAAAGAGCCGATGCTCCAGGACCCCACTAACTCCGATCCTACCTATAGGTACAAACCGGTAGCTATCACGTTACCAGACTGGATATCAGTTAACTCCACCGTGAAGAATAATAAGGAGGCAATTGTAATGCTAACAAGACGGACATTCCAGACGTACGTAAATAAATGCACAAATAATTTAACAAACTGGCATTGAAGATTGTGTGAGAGCACCGAGATGTAAGCGAGAGAAAGGAAACAGAAGAAACAAGCTGAATATATTTGATCATTGATAGGAAGAAATGGCAATAATAACAATTAGTAGGTCACTAGAAATGCATCAGGTACAGCTTGTCCACGAGGGAGGTGACAATCCGTATGTCAGTACATGTTTATCGAGTCTCTTACTGAAGCTATCCTCTGATGAGGCAGTGATCACCTCAGGCTGGTAGAGAGTGTGCACGAACCTGTGCGCTCGTACTTTGATTACCTCGAGAGCTGTGTTTGTGGTGTTCTGACAATATGCTCGTGCTGAGATTATTCAGGGTAATGAAAATGTAACTCAGAGGGAATAATTTGAAGTGCTAGATTCTATTTTCATATGTTTTGTTCTTCTGCGCTATCACCCTTTTCGTTGCCCATCCCTGCACTTAATCCAGGAGATTAGTATCTCTTTTACGGAGGGGGTATTCGACGAACTTGTATCTTTTACAGAGGGTTAAGAACAACTTTGGAGATGATCGAACCAAGTTATCTTCACGCAAAGTGATGAGTAGCACCAGTCTTGTCTGAATGTCCTGTGTAGTTTGAAGTGATGCTTAGGCTAATGAGGTTATTAGACCGAGAAAGACTTCTTAGGAGATAGTAGAGAGCGGACTCATATCGAGGATATAAATTGTATGTGTCACTTGTGGCAGAATGTTCATAACGTATCGTTTCAAACTATTTAATATTGCCCAATTTTCTAGAGCCTATTCTTGAACTGATGCTAATTTCTTTTGCGCCTCACTTGAATCCTCTTCGCTTCTGATGGACCTTCAGAAATTTGCATAGTCTGCGCAGATCAGTGTCGCCAAGCAAGCTTTATCTAGCGGGTTAATATTGAATATGAGGAAGAGAAGTGGACAGACAATGGTCCCTTGTGAAACGCCTGATTTTGAGACTGACTAGCTCGCGTGAGCTCGGCTAAACTTGGTGCGAATCACAATGTTCTGAAAGAAGTTTGAGAGCCAAGATAGCAGCAGGACTATGAAGCCCATCCTCGTTAGCTACTCACTTAGGAGTCGGTAGGGTGCTGTGACGAAAGCCTTTGATTATTCAAATAAAATTTATCAGATAAGCGGATGTTTACCATTCACTGGGTTGATCTAATTATTGCGTACAACATATTTAGCATGCCAAACCATCCCAATGTGAGCATCTTACCAATGCATCAACACCACTACCCTCGAGGCAATCATCGAAAGATTGCACATCAAAGAGTAGAACTCAGGTTCGTGCACACTTTTTCTCATTGAGAGTCGTCGCAACTTGAAATGTTTTCCCAGCCGAGGTGACCAAAGCTGCCTCAGTAGACAGCTTTAAGAAGAGACTTGATAATCACGTAGTCACATACGGACTATCATCTCCCTCTTGGACAAGCTGTTCATGATGCATATCTTGAGACCTGTCAGTTGTTATCATGCCATCTCCTCCGATCACTTTTTTAATCTATATCGCCTATTATCTCTGTTTCCTCTGAAATATTATTGGATATCGGATTTGTTTAAGCCACCTGAGAAACAGCCTTTTAAAGGACGCGTGTAAGCAGCGGCAGTTGAAACGGGTTAATTTTACGGAGTTAACGGTAACACACTAGTCAGTTTTTGACTCTTGAGTTTTCATTACATTTCGAGTTCATATGGGTCTAGAAATTAATCAGTATAAAATCGTTAAAACGCTCAGACTATTTGTGCAATGATCGAAGTAATCAAATAAACTAAATAAGCGTGAGATAAGGATTTGAGGTTACTTTTTCATGGAAGCTGAAACACTTATAATTTTACCCAAGGCTTTCGATAACCTCACCGTCAATTTAATCGTCCATCAACTGTCATTTTAGCTCAATTGTTGTTTATTATTCGTAGCTGAATATGAAAGAGAAAATATTTCGATCCACGATACCACTAAGAATCATAGAAAATGACTTCGAAGTTGTATGTTTATTCATATGCTCATTCCTTTTGTCGTGATTAAATATAAGACAACCTTCACTTTAAAATAATTTAAATTATTTTGAATTGTAGACAAATTTCACAACTACCTATTTATTGTTGACATTTTTATTTTCATTATTGTACTGTTTTGCATATTAGAAGATAGGAATGTAGATAATGTTACAGATTGCCTCATCAAGCATCAGCCGTTCGGAATTGTCTCCTAGGCGGTTACCATAGCCTCCTACGAGGACAGCTTCAAAAGAAAGCTTGAAAAAATGCCTCGATTGATGGCTTATGTCGTCTTACATGATAAAGCTGAGCAAAATGAAGTTCTTGTGGTGACAAGGAAATCACCATATGTACGATGCATATTTTATGTACCTGTTATGGGTGTGTTAGCCATGCGACATATAACGTTTTCAGGTCAAATAAATAATTATCTTCATTATCTTTCTATTAATTCATGTCTTTTAGTTCTTCAGATATTTGATTAAAGCTGTTATTTTGAAGCATTGTAAATTAAACATGATGGAAACATTGCAATCAGTTATGAAATTCACTGATATGTTTTATGCAGAAATATTAGAAGAAACTCACGGTAAGTCTATTCTTCCACAAAATTTGTATATTCATATTCAGATCATTTGGAAAATAGTTTTGTCTCCCCTTTCAATATCTATACTGCTCTTGGAATGGTTCTCGTTGGAAGTGAAGGAAATACGAAAGCTGAAATGACCCGAGCGATGCAGTTATCCAACCACACGGAACTCGACAAAATTCACAACGGATTCAATGAACTGATTACTAAATGCTCTGAAGCTAGCAAAATTGTTGAAATAATTCTTGGTAGTAGACTGTTTACAAGAAAGGACATGGATATCAAGGAGCATTTCCGAAATATACTTAAGAAATACTACAATGCAATAGTAGAAAATGTAAGTTCATACTGTGTATCACTGACATTCTGGGTAGGTGTTATTTCAAACAGATCCAGAGAGTGCTGAAACACGAATCAACCAGTGGGTTAGTGAACAGACCAATGGGAAAATTCAACAACTCATCCCTCCCAAATCGTTGAAGAATGATACGTCAGCTGTTGTGGTATCAACCACATACTTCAGAGGTAATACCATGCATACAGTTGAAAATATTTATCAACTTATTGCAAGTATTGATTACTTTCGTCTCACTTTTGATGGCTGACTTTCACACTAACTAATGGTGTAATGATCAACTTTGATTTCAGGTATGTGGAATCTACCTTTTCTGCCGAACGCAACAGCTGACAGTGATTTCTATACACTGGACGGATTGACGATCAACGTGAGGTTGATGTATAAAGAGGCTTTCTTCGATATGACCAGTTTACCTCACTTGATGGCACGGGGAGTGAAAATACCGTTTAAAGATCCTAAGTAAGTATAGTTGTTGTACTACGTATTTCAGCATATATTAGTTTGACACTTGAGTGAAATACTTGTGTAATGTGATTGCAATTTTATAAGTTACTTCCAGTAAATCTGAATAAAGTCCTAATTTGTACAAACAGATCGGAATTCATATGCTCATATATCTCCTATAACTAGCGACACCAAGACCCAAACAACCGACCTCGTAATGTAATATGTAATCTGAGAGTGACATTTAGGAGTTTCAGGTTGGCAGTTATTTACTAAACGCATATCAGAAGAAACGTCTCCGATGCAGCTTTCCACAGGATGAATTTTAAATGCTAAGTTCACCAAACGCAGCTACAGATGATCGAAGCTTAACTGAAGTTGAGTGAACTTTTGCCTCAGTGTGATACATGGTGGCTAAGAATGTTGTCTGAAATCAACATATTTCGCATATTTCGCACATAGAAATCACCAGTCAATTATTGTTAGATCACCATTCGGAACCTGGAAGCCCTGAACAGCCATTTCGTCCTGGTATTGGACTCATCAGCAGTGCGCATCCGAGAATCCTGCAATTCGCAGGATTTGAATTAAGGACCTTCGGTCTTGCGGGTGAATCTCTGGACAGCATATTTCAGTATGCACACATTTTACTGCATCTTTTGTTACTTAAAGTACTTTTGCTTACTAAAATGTTGCTCTGCTTTCAAACTAACTATGACACAGGTATTCGTTATTGGTTATTCTTCCAAATGAACTGAATGGATTACCGAACCTATTGAAGTTGTTGTACAAAAATGGAGGAATTTCTTCAGTACTCTCCAGTAATTTCGAGAATACGAAGTTGCAGTTGTACTTGCCTAAATTTAAATTGAGAGAAGGAAGCGCTTTGAGTTTGAAAAGTGTTTTGCAGAAAATGGGAATAAACGACGCATTCAATTCTGAATCAGCGGACTTCTCAAACATCACTGACTCGGATAGACTGTATATATCAGATGTTTTGCATAAGGCTATACTTGAAGTGAGTCAAATAATTGAACTAAATAGTCAGCTTTTAATTTCAAGTTGTTTCAGCATAATTTTGTGTTAGCGTTTGTATGTGTATTACTTACTGCATTCTCCGCATATCGTAAGTTTGTTTGTTTCTCGCCATAAATGTTGTGTTATACTCTATGAAATGAGATTAGCATGTTAACCTTTTCCGTGTTGCTCTACTTTTGTGCTGCATATCTTAATGTGTGTCTACATAAGCGATTACATGAAATGAAGTCACACCACTTAATCTGTATTAGGCATTTTATCTCCGATGTCACTCATCTGCACTTTACCTATGTGTAATATATGAATTGAGTCGGTAGACTTATTACTTACTTACTTACGCCTCTTACCCTCAATGGAGCATAGGCTGCTCACCAGTTTTCTCCAACCAACTCTGTCCTGGGCTTCCCTCTCCAGTTCTGTCCAATGTTTGTTCATTCCTCTCATATCTTTCTCTATTTCTCGGCGTAATGTGTTCCTCGGAATTTCACTTTTCCTTTGACCTTGAAGGTTTCATGTGGGGGCTTGTCTCGTGACGCACTTAGGTGCTTTTCGTAGTGTTTGTCCTATCCACTTCCTACTCCACTGGAATCTTGTTTGTTCTCTCCCAAATTACGTTGTTGCTGATGGTGTCTGGCCAACGAATAAGAAGTATTTTGTGTAGACAACTGTTAATAAACACTTGTATCTTCTGTATGATGGTTTTGGTAGTTCTCCAAGTTTCCGCTCCATACAGTAGAAATGTCTTGACATTTGTATTGAAAATCCTGATTTTGGTTTTGGTTGAAAGGTGTTTGGAGTTCCAGATATTTTTCAATTGTAGAAATGCTTTACTTGCTTTGCCAATCCGCACCCACACATCTGCATCGGATCCACCTTGATTGTCGATGATGCTGCCAAGATATGTAAATGTGTTAATGTCCTCATAGGTATCTCCATCAAGAGCGATTTGGTTGGTGCATGTTGTGTTGCATCGAAGAATTTCGCTTTTTCCTTTATGTATGTTGAGACCTTGTGCTGCTGAGGCTGTTGCTACACCGGTCGTCTCCTCTTACATTTGTTGATGCATGTGCGATAGAAGAGCCAGGTCATCTGCAAAGTCTAGATCGTCCAGCTGCGTCCTAACTGTCCAGTTGATAGCGTGCCTCCCTCCAGATGTCGATGTCTTCATAATCCAGTCGATAAACAGGAGACTTATATTCTTGGCATATTCAACCGTCTGTTCAAATCGGAGTCAGATTACGAGTCACCATGTAGTCGGTTGAACCTGTGTTTATTTTGTCAATGTCACACCTGATAAAAGATATCTTCTCATTCAAATGAAAGTCGATGAAATTTGTTGCAACATCATTCTGTGTATGGTCAGTCCTACTCAGTTTGTCCGCAGTTAGATGTGTGTATGTCATAGAGTCTTGTTAGTACACTATAGACAATCTTTCGTTAAATCTTATCAGTTGCATTCTATCGAGACAAAGTCTTGGTTTCATCATCCGACTTATGTCTGTCTTCTTGTTCGTGTTGAATACAGCATAAATCTGCAGGAAAATGTCGGAAAACGAATAAAGAATGAGCTTTCTTGAAATATTCCACAGTGATAGAAACATACTAACAAACATCACATACGTCACCATCATACAGTAAATATGTTTGTGCATTATCGAGTAAATTTTATCTGATTTTGATTTTACAACAGTAGTTTAAGTGTATGATTTTTTTCAAATTCTTATACAGATCGATGAACAAGGTGTGATAGCAGCTGCAGCAACAGAAGTAAGGCTACTTATTGGGTCATGTTGTGGACCACAAGAACCTGTGCCGGAATTCCGTGTTGATCATCCGTTCATTGTTTCTGTTGTATGGAATGATTCTGTACCAGTATTTCTGGGACACATTACAGCTCCAACGAATGATTGACCAGTAATACGTAGACTGTCTAAATTCTCTGAGAAGCAATCTATTTTGTACTTTTCCAAAATTTTCCAGACCTAATGTTTAAGAATGCACTGTTTTGACTGACTGTTGAATTAAAACTATTTGATTTTTTGTGTGGTAATCAACATTTTCTAAACTGATCATTACTATTTGAAACCGATTTTCATGCTTTCTTGTTCTTTGAACATACTCTTCCTTGTCACTGTAATTTATTTTATATGAAATATCAAGGTGTACACTGTAACAAATAATAAATGTAAAGATACAATGCTAGTTGTGAATTTTCTTGCCTGCCATTATCCAAATTTGATGAAAGCAAGTTAGTAAAATTGACTTGACATACTATCATAGTGTCTTGTACTATAACTACTCACTAACTAGCTAATCGTCGATCGTTTCTAAGAATGAAGTATTATTGTGGATTGTCTAATTGCCAATCACAAATCTTCAGTGTATTGTTGAGTGATTTGTCAGAATACTTTGAAGTAGAAATGACATTCTGTCATATCTTCAAACTAAACGATCGATATAACATGTTCACTTATCAATGCAAATCATGATAGAAGTTCTGCATATTCGACGTTGGTCACCTCCTCAACCATCAACTGTCATCAAACTGAACAAAAACAAATCCAATCAAGACCAGTAATCTTGGACTGACAGTTTAGATCTTATTAGTCCACTATTCGCAGGCTCTTTTCTTCGCCTTGTTCTGAGTCCAAACGTAGCGACCAACCTCTACTGAATCTACATTTTGAAAAGGGGATGACTTTGTGCATACATGCCGAATAACATCACGCTGTGCTTCCCTAAATAAAAATTATACTTTAGGAAGGCGAACGTCTTTGTGAATGGGAGAGACGATAACTAGTAGGCCAGCAATGAAATAAGAATTATAAGTCTTATGACAATAGTTTATAGGTTGACCGACGGCTTATCATGAATGGAATTTACACACACACATAGTTATCTAGTTACGTAATCATCATACAACAGGAATATTCATAATGATTACGTGATAAATATTCCCATTGTGAAAATCGGAACAACACATAGCCAACAATACTGTTTTCAATCACATTGTCATCAGGCTTTGCTCTAACATACAGGAATATTGATATGAAAATGGCGAACCAATCAAGGCAATTGAGTATGAGTCAATAAGTGTACATAATAGGTAAAAGTACAAGTTCACAACTAGGCAGACAGGTGTACTGATAGTAGTAGTAAGAATAATCAAACACGATCGCTAACGTCATTGTCAATAGTTAAACATTGAATGTCGTAGTAGGTGAAACATGGATAAACAGAATTTAGAAGGAATGAGGCGGAAAATTACAAATCAATACAGGATGTGAAAATAATGCTCACGACACCAAAAGATAAAATAATTTTGAAATCTTTCTAAAATCATAAAATCGATCAATGTGAGAGCACCATCAGAAACCTGGATGTACTATACGTCCGTTTCGTCCTGATACACGCTTCATCTAAAGTGCTTCAACCCTAAGGAATTGGTGATTTTGAAATGTAACACAACAATCTTCACAACCTCATAAGGCAAGTTTTAAAGTCGCTTATTTAGTTATATCTGATCAAGAAAGGGACGAGTGATGTCACGAATGTATTCTGAACACATAAATGGGAGTTGAATGTTCGGATTCCTATGGCTTTGGGTATATATTTAGGAGACAGAATCAAACTTCGTTTGGAAGTGGTGGAGGTACACGAAAGAACACTACTCGAAATGATTCAGATATATCCATATCATGACTGCCATCAATCAGGTGTGTCAAGACAGAGCTGTATATTTTGCTTAGCAGGCAATTTCTGAACAATGCTTAAAGATGTTCTTTCAATCATTGGTTGAGCTGCCTGGTAGTAAGCCCGATATATCTATCTTCATGAAAGTAGTCTGATTAGCTGGCATAAACCTGTTTAACAACAGAAACTGAAACTAACTCATTTGATTGTCAAAAATGTAAACAATTCATAGGTTGGACATGTACATAATATTACATTTGAATCGAAAGAATTTGAGAAGATTTCTTTCATGTGAAACAATCTAGCATTCAAGTGTTGAATTATTCTGTTCCTTTCATTCAGTTTGTTAAATATCATGCTTTTCATTACACATTTGTGGAGAGATTGTTGAGTTTGATCAAAGTCATGAATCGATCAATGTTCGATCACCTTTGGGAACATGAAAGCACTAGACGATTGATTCATTCTAGTATGTGAATCATCAACAGTGCTAATGAAGGGCTCCTACTTGTAAGAATCGAAAGTAGGATAGTTGTTGTTGCATGTGATGCTGGTTTAACAATGAGCAATTCATTAGTTCAATGAAACTCAACAATCTTCACAATTCTATGATGACAATCAGAGGATTGTGCTCAGTTGTGACTAGCTTCACAATGAAGCTGTTGGTATACTAGTAAGAAGCTGTAACCAGTGCAGTCCAACTCTGTAGAATGTAGGCAGTTACCTACGGAAGACAATGTGTTAGGCTATGCAGTATATTGTTGTAGGCTGAGCGGTCTAGAGGTTAAGCACTGACATACACAACCGAAGGAAATGGGTTTGATTCCCATCAGCTGTAGTCATGGATGTACATTGCTGATGAGTTCCATAATGTGACTGAACAGCCGTCCAGTGCTGACAGCTTGCTAACAGTGGTCTGTAAATGATCGATTCATAATATCAATAAACATTTATTGACGTTTATTTATTTATCAAATGTATCAATTAACTTCATTTTAATGAACAAATGTATACCCAAAGAAGGTGTTGTTTCACAGTAGTCCACTTAATCAAAATCTTATTCACATTCCGTTCCAGAAGAATAATGAAGTTTATAAACTACTTATATACTAGAAGAATAAATATCATAACATTTTCATAAATAACTGAATCATTCAACAAATATTTCTGAAAGTTTATATTTGATCAACAAAATACAAGATGTAATCTAACGATGTGTTGTTTGTCATTCAATGACTAACACATTGTTTTACTGAATAGAAATTTATGAAAGAATTTGTAAATTTCTCTAATTTGAATGAACAACTGACCTTTATGTTGACTGGATTCAATGTTTCAATTCAATAATTAGTCATACTAATTATGTTTCATTTGATAATTTATATAATTACACTTGGATAACAATATTGTTTAAAATTATTACTAAATATAAAGGAGTAATCAAAAGGATTACAGAACTTTCAATGTTTTTTTGCACTCAACGACTTTGAGTACACATCCAGTGTAGCTAAATGGCTTTCTGTTAAATATCCTCATAGAATGCAGCAGTTTCGTTTTCCATTCATTTCCGATAAAAATAAGCAGTTGGCTGATGATGAATGATAGCGTTGGTTTTATGTGAACAACACATGATTGTATTTACACATTTGAAATCATCAATCAATCATTGTTAGACCACCATTAGAAACCTGGAAGCACTGGACGGCCTTTTCGTCCTAGTTTGGGACTCCTCAGCAGTGGCCCGATGGTAAGGCGTTCGCCTACAATGCCAAAGTTCCCGGGTTCGAATCCTACGAGGAGCAGAAGTCGTGGATGCGCTAATCGGTTGCAGTGAAAACACGCGAAGAGCAACCGAGACCAGATGTGCTGTTCATATTTCAGTTGAAAACGAAAAGCTTAACATTAAGAGAGATTAAATGTAAAATCACTGAAAATGATTTATTTCCTACTGCTTTTAATCGGTTTAATTTTGGGGATGTAAGTCAATCAAATCGATCACGAAAACGATTTCATTAGGATAATATTCACCTTTCAATGCGAACCTCAAGAGAGGTCTGTTGTATGGAGCGAAAGTTTGGAGAACCACAAAGCAGTCATCCACAAGATACAGGTGAATGTTAGCATCTGTCTACGGAAGATACTGTGGATCCGCTGATGACCAGACACCATCAACTATAGCCTACTTTTGGAGTGGGCGAATCAGAATCAAGCTAAAGTAGAAATTATGAAACAGTGCTGGAGGTGGATAGGACATACATTGTACAAAAATCATGACAGCATCACGAAGCAAGCCCTAACTTGGATTAATGAAGTTCAAAGTACAAGTGACAGGTGAAAGATCACATTGCCTCGAGAATAATGATCAACTGACAGAAGTATGTGTAGTGATTGTAAAGGATGACTGAAGACAGATTCGGTTTCAGAATGCTGTTTGCAGACTCACGGTGCATTAGGGGTAACTGTACTAAATAATCAATTAAGTAGTATGTCACAGCTTTATTCACTCATCACAGTTTAAGTTGTACGTAATGAATGCCAAATAAAGCATGCCCATTTTTAATGAATATAATTTGTTTTTCACAGAGTGAAAATTTGTTGCTTGATGTCGAACAGAAAATTTCGTCAAGTTTCATGGTTTATATTGATTTTCAAGTTTATTATCTAGTCACAGAATATCATTGTTAGTTAGTTATTTTGACCTGTGAAGTATGTTACCATTACTGTTCACTAATGTAAAATCATTTCATTCTTTAAAACAAAAAAAACTGAATCTAATCTCCAATTAAACACATTTATATATTCTCGTATAATTTGTATGCATATTCAGGAAACTTACATTTCAAATACAACCACATTGACGTGACACAGTCTCCTTCCATTGATATACTGAATAGTAGTAGTTTATGAGCTTGCAACAGTGATGATCAGAAGTATTAGGGCCTATTGTCGAACCATTGCATCAATTTAATTCTAATTACCCAATTTTCACACAAAGGAATTTGTGAATAAATCAAATGCACAGTAACACTATTCCAGGAATCAGTACTCTGTCCTCTCCTGTCTTTATACTTGATTATTGAAAATGGCAGTAAAGACGATTTAAACAAAAAAAATGAGAAAAAAACCAATTTATCATGTCATAAAACAACTGAGGTGTTCAGATAAATCGATCTCTCAGCTGGATGTTTTGATTATGGAGCTTTGATTGTTCTTCTGAACATAACGTCAGGTAGATGGCAGTGAAGTATTCGAGCATGTCCTGTTGATTTCAACTGGTTCATTGGTTGATTGGTTGTGATTGACTTTTTAACTTGTGGTTGTGTGAATCGACATTTTGATTATATTCCCCTTTGATCTGATTTCCGATCTTATGTTTGTTCATAATTTTGTTGACTAGTCAATAAATTGGATCCAGTGTCGATGTATTTGTTGACTTCTGATTAACTTGAATCCTAAGCTTCTAGAAATTTTCTAATGTTCTTCATACTACCTCTATCCAGTACTTCAACACTATTCCAATCAAATGTATGTCCATAATTATCCGTATTTATTAATATGTTGGTTGAAATATCATAGCATTTGACTGTTAATGGATGTTCACACAGACGAATCTGAAGTCCTATGCAGAGTTTCTCACACTCTGAGCAATTTATTTTGTAGATGATATTAGACTGCTCTTCTTTGGTCATTTTGTCATTCAGTGTAATTCTGTTAAGTTTGCATGCTACGCCTACTCGAAATGACTTCAGTAATTGTGTTGTTGTAGTGAAGGAGAACACCGGTGGGGCAACCGAATTGTATTTAGCGAAAATTACAGAGTTACTCAGTAAAATTGGAAAACCATATCGTAAATCGTTAATTTGCAAAATATCAATCCATCATATCGAACTGGACTGTTCCTGTTGCAAAACATCAATCCATTGTCACTATTCATGCGTTTCATACAAATTCCATTGTGTTCTAACTCTTCCTTTCTTGATCTTCCCCCATCTTCTGCTGCCAGACATTACGTTGACACTCACGTCATATACTACTTATAAGTAGCTCGCACCACACTGTAATTTCTCATGACTTATATATATATGTATTGTGTTTGTGTGCATATTCTGTTTATTCCCTCAATGTTTCTTAATTGAAACAAAGGATTACAATCATAGGGAAATATGAAATAATGTGGTTGATTATTGTGTCATCTTTTCACTGTCAAGCAAAAAGGACAAGCACTCTCTAAATACAAATAAACCATCTGTTTTTTGGTTTGCAGTTTTGTCAAAGGTATCTTCAAATGCTGACATTAGTCATTCTTTCTGTTGTTCAATTATCTGTACTTTTCCTATGTATCTGTAAGATGGAGGGAGATATAATCTGAAGTAACATAAAGATGGCATCGATTCATTGATTTTGTACCAGAAAAAATAATTTGTCCCCAGCTATATCTTACAAGTAGGATGATGAATTTCATAGATATTTAACATAGCATTGACACTTCATGATCGTTTCAGTAAGCAAAAAGATTTTAGATGGATAACACTTAACTGAAGTCGTCACTATAAAATAAATTCAAGTCAATGTGATTTTAGTTGAATAAGCAAGTTTCATTTAACATGTTTTCCATTTCGGATCTGTTGTTTGTTAACCCAGTCTCACTGTGTGTGTGTGTGTGTGTGTTAGTCATAGTTTCGTGCTGTTACGCATGAACGTGAACATCAACATAACATGTGGGTTACTTACTGACTTACTTACTTTCGCCTGTTACCCCTAATGGAGCATAGGCCGCTCACCAGTTTTCTCCAACCAACTCTGTCCTGGGCTTCTTTCCAGTTCTGTCCAATGTTTGTTCATTCCTCTCATATCTTTCTTTATTTCACGGCGTAATGTATTCTTTGGCCTTCCTCTTTTCCTTTTGCTCTTGAGGGTTCCATTTGAGGCTTGTCTCGGACGCAGTTAGGTGCTTTTCGTAGAGTGTGTCCTATCCACTTCCACCGCTTCTTCCTGATTTCCTCTTCCACTGGAATCTGACTTGGTTCTCATCCACCAGTTCGTTGTTGCTGGATGGTGGTCTGGCCAACGAATACGAAGTATTTTACGTAGACAGCTGTTAATAAACACTTGTATCGTCTGGATGATGGCTTTTGGTAGTTCTCCATGTTTCCGCTCCATACATTAGAACTGTCTTGACATTTGTATTGAAAATCCTTATTTTGGTGTTGATTTGATATCTGGTTTGGAGTTCCAGATATTTTTCAACTGTAGAAATGCAGCCCTTTGCTTTGCCAATCCGTGCCCTCACATCTGCATCCGATCCACCTTGATTGTCGATGATGCTGCCCAGAATGTAAAGGTGTTAACGTCCTCCAAGGCATCTCCATCAAGAGTGATTTGATTGGTGCATGTTGTGTTGCATCGGAGAATTTTGCTCTTTCCTTTATGTATGTGAGACCTACTGCTGCAGAGGCTGCTGCTACACTCGTCGTCTTCTCTTGCATTTGTTGTTGAGTGTGCGATAGAAGAGCCAGATCATCTGCGAAGTCCAGATCGTCCAGCTGCGTCCTAACTGTCCAGTTGATACCGTGCCTCCCTCCAGATGTCGATGTCTTCATAATCCAGTCGATAAACAGGAGACTTATATTCTTGGCATATTCAACCGTCTGTTCAAATCGGAGTCAGATCATAAGTAACCATGAACTCGGTTGAACCTGTGTTTATTTTGTCAACGTCACACAAGATATCTTCTCATTCTCCTATACCCGGGCTTGGGACCGGCAGCAGCCCCGAAGGTTCTATTGGCGGAGTGGGTTACCCATAAAAAATTCATCATTAACGACTTGCTTAGAGTTCTGGGATCCGTCGAGCTCTTCCACCCTCCTCATGTTTGATTTCTTTCGACTTGACATCATAAATGAAGTTCAATATAAGAAAAATAACAAATACAAAATATAGTAATTCCACAGATCAGTTCAAGAAGAAATGTCCAGGATCCAAATTTCTTCCTCCAAGATACAATTCGAATACGAAAATGTGATAAATAATCCAAAATTCTTCTTCGAAGAAAGTTCAGTGTGATAAACGATTAAATTTCCAAAAGTGTCTTTATAATTCTTAATAATCCAACTGCAATTGGTCTTCTAACCAAAGGGTAATAGATAATTCCAGAATATAAACGTTCGTAGGAATATTTCCAGACTGTAAATGAATTTCTACAGTGGCCGTTCCAATGGGTTCCAATAGATGCACTCCTGTACGATTCTCCCAGTCCCAGGTCCCAACAAATCAAAAAGGACAAAAATTCTAGGAGAAAGCGTCTTATTTAAATAAAAACATGGAAATACAAAGCATTACCTGGAAATAATGCCTCTTCCAGGATACAATTACTCCGAAGAGTATCAGAAACAGTAATAGATAAGTGACGCTAAGTCCAGCGGCCACTGCATCAATCCAAATATGGCTGTAGCCATATTAAAGATCAAATTTAAACAACATATATACAGATCAGAAGCAAACACAAAAACTTCAATATAAGTACAAAATATAGAAAGAATAACAATATACAATGATAAATCTCAAAATGGAATCAAATAAAATACCAAAAATGTCAACAGAAAAAGTCCGTCATGTCATAGCAAAAATATGTAAACATGGAGGGATTTTCCAAAACACAAAGCATTCAAAAAGGATTCTACATATATATATATATATATATATATATATATATATATATATATATATTCGCATCAGGAGTGACAAGACGTGGTCAGTACGTGCAGCAGCCAGAACTGCGTCAGGCACCCAAGAACAGACCACCATGGTAGTTCGCGGTATACACGAACTCACCAACGGTAACCCGGAAGTTAGCTGTTTGCATTTCTAGGTGGACCCGCCCGTCACACCTTACGTCCATCAATTCGCCACGCCTGATGGCTGTGACATTTAAGAACCGGGAAGACCTGAATGAGACACTACAAGCTTGGTGCAGTTCGAGGAACTGTTGGGGACGTTAGATCCCTAGAACTCGCTTGTTGAATATCTTTATTTTGGATTTATTTCATGGACCGAGTCCGTTCATTTTCTGAGACAGTTCAGACTTAAAGCCAAAACTTTGGCGACAACTCGTCACTATTTAATACTCGTTATCGATGTTTGAAGCTAGTTATGAACGAAGACGATGATTTTCTTACGCATGTGGGCATCCTCAACCGTGAATGCGAACGCTTTCGGTTGAAGTGTTTGTCGGAAGAGCAGTTTAAATCCCTTACACTCATCCAGCCTCTAGTCGCATAAGTTCAGTGATATTAGAACAAGGCTGCTATGTCGGTCAGAGCAAGATCCGAAGCTCGCCTTTAGTGACATGGCCAATGAGTACCAACCTCTCATTAACATACGAGACTCAACTATAGTGCAGAGTGGTAGTTCAAGCCGATCTGAAGTATGTCTGGTATAACACCCTCCTAATCAGAATAAATCTGCTCATACTACACCCAGTTCATTCCACTCCAGCACGGCCATGAAAGCAACACTTCGTTTGAAACCTGGAGCTAAGCCTGCTTTGCGTCCAGAGAGACCCGTACATTACGCAACATTAGCAACAGTAGATGAAGAGTTGAGTCGCCTTCAACGACAAGGAGTTATTACTCCCGTTTCTTACTCTGCTTTCGCAGCACCTATATTCGTCATGTTTATTTCGTTGTGTTCATTTCGGAGCTCATTATCTAATGAAAAGGAAGAAGTGAATTTATCAGCCCCTGTGACAGGTGATGAGTCACATCACTCAAGTTACGTACTTACTTACTTACTTTCGCCTGTTACCCCTAATGGAGCATAGGCCGCCCACCAGTTTTCTCCAACCAACTCTGTCCTGGGCTTCTTTCCAGTTCTGTCCAATGTTTGTTCATTCCTCTCATATCTTTCTTTATTTCACGGCGTAATGTATTCTTTGGCCTTCCTCTTTTCCTTTTGCCTTGAGGGTTCCATGTGAGGGCTTGTCTCGTGACGCAGTTAGGTGCTTTTCGTAGAGTGTGTCCTATCCACTTCCACCGCTTCTTCCTGATTTCCTCTTCCACTGGAATCTGACTTGTTCTCTCCCACAGTTCGTTGTTGCTGATGGTGTCTGGCCAACGAATACGAAGTATTTTACGTAGACAGCTGTTAATAAACACTTGTATCGTCTGGATGATGGCTTTGGTAGTTCTCCATGTTTCCGCTCCATACATTAGAACTGTCTTGACATTTGTATTGAAAATCCTTATTTTGGTGTTGATTGATATCTGTTTGGAGTTCCAGATATTTTTCAACTGTAGAAATGCAGCCCTTGCTTTGCCAATCCGTGCCCTCACATCTGCATCCGATCCACCTTGATTGTCGATGATGCTGCCCAGATATGTAAAGGTGTTAACGTCCTCCAAGGCATCTCCATCAAGAGTGATTTGATTGGTGCATGTTGTGTTGCATCGGAGAATTTTGCTCTTTCCTTTATGTATGTTGAGACCTACTGCTGCAGAGGCTGCTGCTACACTCGTCGTCTTCTCTTGCATTTGTTGTTGAGTGTGCGATAGAAGAGCCAGATCATCTGCGAAGTCCAGATCGTCCAGCTGCGTCCTAACTGTCCAGTTGATACCGTGCTTCCCTCCAGATGTTGACGTTTTCATAATCCAGTCGATCACCAGGAGAAAGAGAAAGGGTGAAAGTAAGCAACCTTGCCTGACACCGGTCTTTACCTCGAAAGAGTCGGTTAGCTGTCCTCCGTGCACGATTTTGCAGTTGAATCCATCATAAGAGTTCCGTATGATGTTAACTATTTTCTCAGGCACCCCGTAGTGTCGAAGAAGAGTCCACAGTGTTTTTCTGTCCACGCTATCGAATGCTTTCTCGTAGTCGATGAAGTTGATGTAGAGTGGTGAGTTCCATTCAATTGATTGTTCCACAATGATCCGTAATGTAGCAATTTGGTCAGTACACGATCGATCCTTACGAAATCCGGCCTGTTGATCTCGAAGTTGGGCGTCTACGAAGTCCTTCATTCTGTTTAACAATACCCTGTTGAAGACTTTGCATGGTATTGAAAGAAGAGAGATGCCTCTGTAGTTTTCACACTTGCTGAGATCGCCTTTCTTTGGTATTTTGATGAGGTATCCTTCCTTCCAGTCTGATGGTACTTGTTCCTCATCCCAAATCTTCTTGAAGAGGACGTGAAATATTTTCGCGGTTGCTTCTACATCTGCTTTCATTGCCTCTGCTGGAATGTTGTCTGGTCCTGCTGCTTTGCCGTTCTTGATTTGTCTGATGGCCATACTGATCTCCTCAATCGTAGGTGCGCCAATATTAATTGGGAGGTCCGTGGATGCTGCCTCGATGTTGGGTGTCTTCAGAGGAGCTGGTCGATTTAGGAGTTCCTTAAAGTGCTCTACCCACCTATTTCGCTGTTGTTCAGTGTTGCTGATTACTTTGCCTTCCTTGTTTTTCACTGGTCGTTCTGGTTTACGATAGTTCCCGGCGAGCTTCTTTGTAGTTTCATACAATTGTCTCAAGTTTCCGTCTCTTGCAGCCTTTTCCGCCGTCGTTGCTAGATCTTCCACGTATTTTCGTTTGTCAGCTCTGATGCTCTTCTTCACTTCCCTGTTTGCTTCTGTGTATGCAGCTTGTGCGGTAACTTTCTCCGCTCTTGTTCGGCTGACATTGATTGCTGCTTTCTTGTTCCTCCTTTCTTCAATTTTTGCAAGAGTATCAACAGAGATCCATTCCTTATGATGCTGCTTCTTGCGACCAAGGACCTCCTGACATGTTGAAGTGATTGCCTCCTTAATCCCTTTCCAATTGTTCTCCAATGTTGTGTCCTCTCCATTGTGTAGATCCTGTAAGGCCTGGAACCTATTGGTGAGGGCTATCTTGAATTCGTTGAGCTTTACAGTATCCCGAAGAAAGGCTGTATTAAACTTCTGTGATGTTGTCTGTCCCGTTGTCCAGTGCTTCTTTAGTTTCAGTTTCATTTTGGCGATTAGCAAATGGTGATCTGAGGCTACATCAGCTCCTCTCCTGGTTCTCACATCCTCCATAGTCCTTCTGAACGTTTTGTTGATACAGATATGATCAATCTGGTTTTGAGTAGTGTGATCCGGTGAAATCCATGTGGCTTTGTGAATGCGTTTGTGCGGGAATATTGTGCCACCGATGACCAGTTTGTTGAAGGCACATAGGTTTGCAAATCTCTCACCATTTTCGTTCATTTCTCCCAGTCCATGTCGTCCCATGATGTCTTCATATCCAGTGTTGTCCATTCCAACCTTGGCATTCAGGTCTCCCATAAGAATCGTCAAATCCTTTGGTGAACATTTCTCGACGATTGACTGCAGCCTTTCGTAGAATTGATCTTTGTCGTCGTCATTGTAGTCGTTGGTAGGTGCATAACATTGGATGACGTTCATTGTAATGTTTCTTTGTTTTGAAGGATGCTTTAATGATCCTGGGTCCATGAGATTCCCATCCTATTAGTGCCTTTTGTGCATGTTTGGACAGCATCAATGCAACTCCTTGTGTATGTGAAGCATTTTCCTCTTCATGACCAGAGTATAACAGCAGTTCCCCTGAAGCTAGTCTCAGTTGTCCTACTTGTGTCCAATGCGTTTCACTGATTCCAAGCACCTCGAGGTTGTATCTTCTCATTTCTGCCGCAACTTGAAATAGTCTTCCAGTCTCCCACAATGTACGAACGTTCCATGTACCTAAAAAAATGGTTGCTCTGGTTGTCAGAAGAGGCATCAGCCCCGTGACTTCCGAGGGAACTCGGCTTTCATCACGCGACGTCATAATTCTTCCTCCAACTCCCAGGGCAGAGTTAAAATGGTTTGAATTATTTTTTCTGGTTAGCGTTTTTTTGGCAAGTTAGTTTTTGACGGAATGGGGTCGCCAACCCCATGTCAAACCCTCCTCCTATACCCGGGCTTGGGACCGGCAGCAGCCCCGAAGGTTCTATTGGCGGAGTGGGTTACCCATAAAAAATTCATCATTAACGACTTGCTTAGAGTTCTGGGATCCGTCGAGCTCTTCCACCCTCCTCATGTTTGATTTCTTTCGACTTGACATCATAAATGAAGTTCAATATAAGAAAAATAACAAATACAAAATATAGTAATTCCACAGATCAGTTCAAGAAGAAATGTCCAGGATCCAAATTTCTTCCTCCAAGATACAATTCGAATACGAAAATATGATAAATAATCCAAAATTCTTCTTCGAAGAAAGTTCAGTGTGATAAACGATTAAATTTCCAAAAGTGTCTTTATAATTCTTAATAATCCAACTGCAATTGGTCTTCTAACCAAAGGGTAATAGATAATTCCAGAATATAAACGTTCGTAGGAATATTTCCAGACTGTAAATGAATTTCTACAGTGGCCGTTCCAATGGGTTCCAATAGATGCACTCCTGTACGATTCTCCCAGTCCCAGGTCCCAACAAATCAAAAAGGACAAAAATTCTAGGAGAAAGCGTCTTATTTAAATAAAAACATGGAAATACAAAGCATTACCTGGAAATAATGCCTCTTCCAGGATACAATTACTCCGAAGAGTATCAGAAACAGTAATAGATAAGTGACGCTAAGTCCAGCGGCCACTGCATCAATCCAAATATGGCTGTAGCCATATTAAAGATCAAATTTAAACAACATATATACAGATCAGAAGCAAACACAAAAACTTCAATATAAGTACAAAATATAGAAAGAATAACAATATACAATGATAAATCTCAAAATGGAATCAAATAAAATACCAAAAATGTCAACAGAAAAAGTCCGTCATGTCATAGCAAAAATATGTAAACATGGAGGGATTTTCCAAAACACAAAGCATTCAAAAAGGATTCTACATATATATATATATATATATATATATATATATATATATATATATATATATATTCGCATCAGGAGTGACAAGACGTGGTCAGTACGTGCAGCAGCCAGAACTGCGTCAGGCACCCAAGAACAGACCACCATGGTAGTTCGCGGTATGCACGAACTCACCAAAGGTAACCCGGAAGTTAGCTGTTTGCATTTCTAGGTGGACCCGCCCGTCACACCTTACGTCCATCAATTTGCCACGCCTGATGGCTGTGACATTTAAGAACCGGGAAGACCTGAATGAGACACTACAAGCTTGATGTACGAACGTTCCATGTACCTAAAAAAATGGTTGCTCTGTTTGTCAGAAAAGGCATCAGCCCCGTGACTTCCGAGGGAACTCGGCTTTCATCACGCGACGTCATAATTCTTCCTCCAACTCCCAGGGCAGAGTTAAAATGGTTTGAATTATTTTTTCTGGTTAGCGTTTTTTTGGCAAGTTAGTTTTTGACGGAATGGGGTCGCCAACCCCATGTCAAACCCTCCTCCTATACCCGGGCTTGGGACCGGCAGTAGCCTCGAAGGTTCTACTGGCGGAGTTACATCACTCAAGTTGGAACAACTAAATGGAGACCAATTACTCTGATTGTGCTAAAGTGAAGGTATCTTCCTCGTTTGACATCTTGAAGCGTATCAACGTTTTGAGAAGAAGATCTAGCTCCGAGGGCCTAGTTCAAATAGTTTTATTCATCAGTCCTTGTAAGCGTTTTTTATCAAGCTATGTTTCTTCTGTGTGAGTTCGCTAACCCAGGAAGCGCTCTACACAGAATTACTAATAAGAAGGTTCTACTAATTATGATCAATTCTTTAGTCAGTCTGTAACCATGCGATGGGGTTAATTTGTTGCATTTGACAAGATGATAAAAATATCACATAATGTGATTGAACGCTAAATTCTTCATTGATCCATCATCCTGTAGCACACTTCAATTAAGAAATCGATAACCAGTCTACACTAAAATTTATATTTCATGCAGGTTTTGTTTCACTACAACATCGCATACAGCATTCCTCATCAAAGCATAAAATGAAAATAGGGATTTTCACCTGGGCAAACACAAAGTGTGTTAGGTTCGTCACTGGGTACGCTTGAAGCAATCACGAGTTCACCTTAGTCGATAAACGTGAATGAAACAATGAATCAGCGTTCAGATAGGCTACTTTGATCCAAAAACGGCAAAACAGAAGTCTTGATATAGCGTAGAAAGTATATTCTACAAACACCCCGCAAGCACACTACAACCAGGCACACAAATTTCGTTTATTTATACATCATAGAAACGTCCTTGGGACAGTCACGAGAATAGCACCCTAAAATACACCTCAGTCAATCACAACCATGGATTTTCCTGGTGAGAAATGAAATCTCAGGGTCAACTGATCAGTCCGTGCTCGCAAACGTGAAATCCAAATCAAACGAGTTTTGGGGATCTAACACCCCTAACAGTCCACCTCTTTTCAAAAGCATATGCTCTCTTGGTTGACTTGCATCTTGAATGTCGTTCGCGGCTGTCTGAGAGGATACCTCCAGAAACATAGAACAGCTTGTGACTGAGTTTCTTCTCGTAAGGAGTCTGCTGGTAGATTGAAGGTATCAAGCAGGATATCAAGGGGGAAGGCTTTTTGCTCTTGATGGACGATCTGCGGCTAGGCGTCTGCGTATCTGATTTCGATGACGTGACAATTTATCACCTCCTACCTCTACTTCGTACATAACTCTCCCAACACTTCCTTCTGACCACTCGCGCTTTTTCAAAAGGATCATGGTTCGTTCTGTAGTCGCGGGAAAACACATGGCATCCCACTTCGTAAAGAAATTGTCTTTGCTGCTTTGTCTCTACTAATGTCGGTGCATTAGTCGGATGCATCAGGCTGTAGATAGTTTTCAGTCTTCTTCCCATCAGGATTTCTGCCGGCGACTTTTACTCTAGTAACAACTCATGTGGTGTTGTTCGATAGACGTAGAAGAAATTTTGTAACGCATCGGCTGGCGTCTACTCCCCTTTTTCACTTAACCAATGCTCGTTTAAACGTATCCACAAACCTTTTCGCTTGCCCATTCGACTGTGGGTGGTGTGGTGGCGAGCGTAAGTGCTTAATGGCTAGCCGTTGATAGAAAGTTTGGAATCGGTTATGCCGTTACAGTTGCCTAAATTCACCATCAAAGTGCTTCGACGGCCAACCCTTAATGGAATAATCCATCGTTATCTTTATGACGTCGTTTCGGGGTGCGATTCGTATTTTTGTTGCAGACACCGGTGTGGCCCGTACTGCGTGGTCTTCTATCAACAGATGTGCATCTATCATGATTTCATCAGCCGCGTCTGCCTGACCGAATTGTAGAGTGCATTGATGTCGGATTTCGAAATCATACCCCAAATGCACCAAGGCCCATCTCTGAAGACGATTTTCAGAATGGGCTGCCATGCCGGATTTAGAACTGAATACCGCTAACAGAGGATTGTGGTCTGTGAGTTACAAAGTAAAAATCCTTAAAGATCTATTTTCAAATCCATGTCTAATGATCATTTCAAAAGTAATGAAATTATAACTATGTAATGGCATCACAAGTGATTCACAATGTCAGAAAGTGTTTAATTTTTCTACTCATTAAGATGCTATAAATCCAGAGACAATTTTATATATTTACTGAAGCTGTTTTCTTTTACCTAGGTGAAATTCACGTGTTTGCTAAAAGCCATAGAAATATGACCATATTTTAATTAATGAATGCTTGTTACTCATACTCGCTAACCCTCAACCATGCTCAATCATCCTCCTGTATCCGAGTTTCATCAGACCGGCGGTAGCCCCCATAGGGCCGTAACGTGCAGTTTTATAACTCACATGGATAACAGTATTTCACCAGGGTTTCTTTGAATTACAATGCATAAAAAACTACTATGTATCACCTCTCAGATCAGATTTTCAAATAGTACGATGATGCTATCATTATATAGAGTTTACTGAGATACTAACAAAAATTTAAGTGATACATTCTCAATTAAACAGGTTAATTGAATATGAGATTAACCGATGTGGTGTTTGTATTTCACAAATATGAGATGCCAAACCAAACCAAACTGAAAAAATAATTTTTAGGAACAAGAATATACACATTTGAAATCATCAATCAATCATTGTTAGACCGATATTAGAAACCTGGAAGCACTGGACGGCCGTTTCGTAAGTAATTGACTGAAGGGCATCATCAGGAGTGGAGCCTGCGGTTTAATTCGACTCAACACGGGGAAGCTCACCCGGCCTGAACGCCGTAAGGCTTGACAGGTTTAAGATTAATTAAGTTTCAGCTTTACAACCATACTCCCCCCGGAGTCCAAACACTTAAAAGTTTCCCGGGGACTAGCCGCTATGTCAATTATAGAACCTACCCGGGTCGTTAGTTGACATCGTTTATCATCAGAACTACGACCGTATCTGATCGTCTTCGAAACTCTGACTTAAACTCTGACTCTAAAACTGCCATATGAATGCCCTCGTCTGTCCCTGTTAACCATTACTTTGGATACGATAATCAGCAAAATAGAATCGAAGTCCTATTTCATTATTCCATGCACGAATTTTCAGGTCACAATTAACTGATTTCAACATACATGATTGTGGATTACTCACAGATAATTTTACGGAGGCGTATATCAATATCGTACTAACTTCGAAAGAATGCATTAGTCATTTTTAAGATCAGTTTCTATCAGTTGTCATTTACGCAAAAAACTAATTCACAACCAAGAGAGCGTTCTCCGCACTTTGAAGTCACTTGGCACACAGAGTATAAGTCTGAAGTAAGAAAATTTAGTCACAAAATATATCCAGATGAATTGTACTGAGTCATACTTTACACTAGAATAATCAAAAATGCGTTCAGATGTGACAATGTCGACTAAAAAAAAAGTAGACAGAAATTATGCGCTGTGACATTACATAATAAACTATTATGACTGATTCTTTAAAAAAAATCTACTTCACATGACTCAGCTAATCAATAAAATTTTCGGTCATATAAATACACAGGAAGACAGTGACTTATTATACAGTGAACATGTCTAATTCATTTCGATTTCAAATCTACCTCGTTCTGTTGTTTGTTCAAGCATCAATACAAAATGGTAAGTGATAAACTATTTAACTGTGGTCATCTGTAGTTAGACATAAAAAGAATTCAGATTATTCTTTGTCAGTAATTCATTTTAGAATACAAAATGTCTTACTGTATTATTGTAATGTCCAATGTGGTAACCTAATAAGCGTTTACCTCTAGAAATGAACGTGTATTTAAGTAAAGTCATACACTCTCACTTAGCCTGTGAATGCTGAGGAGTGTCATGGTTCTTCAAGTTCTTGCTCCATATAACAGAGCTGTCTAGACAATTGTAAAGAAAATTGTGAATTTAGTGTTGTTTGACAGTTGTTTTGTGTTCAAGACCTTATTTGATTGTAAGAATGTTTCATTTGCTTTGCCGATTCGCAATTTCCCTACTAGTATCAGCTCTACCTTGCTTATCACCACACCCTTCAAAACTTCTCTGTCGAGTGAGAGTTTGATGATGCATGTTTTTTGTTGTATCGGAGAAACCGATTACCTCCTCCATGTATATGCTGAGATAGACTTCTACAGACGTCGCATTTACACTGGTCATATTCTCCTGCATTTATTGATACGCTTAAGATAGATGAACTAGATCATCGGTAATTGGAATAGTCAAGAGACAACTGTATTGTGAAATGGATGAAATGAATATGGTAGTGGTGTAGTGAAGGAGAACAAAGGTGGGGAAACCGAATTGTATTTATCTCAAATTACAGAGTTACTCAGTAAAATAGGAAAACCATATCGTAAATCATTAATTTGCAAAATATCAATCCATCATATCGAACTGGACTGTTCCTGTTGCAAAGCATCAATCCATTGTCACTATTCATGAGTTTCATACAAATTCCATTGTGTTCTAACTCTTGCTTTCTTGATCTTCCCCCATCTTCTGCTGCCAGACATTACGTTGACACTCGCGTCATATACTACTTATAAGTAGCTCGCACCACATTGGTAGACGTATATGCAGTTTAGTATTTGGATTTTGTTGTCTTTTCATATTTAAGTGTTGATCACCCACCTTATTAAACTTGAGGTCACATCATTATTCTCAAACGTCTCCACCAATATTCCCCCTTTGATGTAGTTGATAAATTGTCAAAATGCAGGGAAATTTGATCTCTGAATGACTGAAAACTCTTTTTATTAGTATGTTCATGACTTAACTAGTGGTTACATGTTGAGAAAATTGTTTGATAGACAGTAGTTCAAAGTGATTTTAATAAAAGAACTGATGAGTGATCTTTGTGACTTTAGTTTACCGCCTTATTTGAATGACGTTGTTTGTCATGAATAATTTGTAGAAAATTTACAGCATTCAATAAATAATCTACGAAAGAGTATGAACAAAGTAAAAGTTTTACAAGGTAATCGAATATCAATAGTTACTTTCTCTTATTCTACTTTAAATGACTGTACCACAAACTTGTCATTATGCTTTCACTAAATTCCAACAGCATACATTAGGCTGAGCAACTTTTACTCAATAAACAATTCAATTTTATGTAAACTTATGGACTTATGAACACTTTCATCCGTCAGCAATTCATTGCAAGAATACTGTGGGTAGAGCACAATGCAGATGTGAGGGCGCGGATCGGAAAAGCAAGGGCTGCATTTCTACAGTTGAAATATATCTGGAACTCCAAACAACTTTCAACCAAAACCAAAATCTGGATTTTCAATGCAAATGTGAAGACAGTTCTACTGTATGGAGTGGAAACTTGGAGAACTACCAAAGCCATCATCCAGAAGATACAAGTGTTTATTAACAGTTGTCTACACAAAATACTTCAGATTCGTTGACCAGACACCATCAGCATTAACGTCATTTGGGAGAGAACAAAACAGATTCCAGTGGAGTAGGAAGTGGAGAAATGTGCCTTTTTTAGTGTTTTTTATCGAATCGTATTACAGTTGTATCGGTTTTTGTGTTTGAAATACAACAGCATTTGACAATATATTACAGAAAGTGACAAATAGATACGGTAAGTAAGTACTTATTATTACCAATTATGACTATACTGTTTAATTTAAGAGAATGTTTAGCAGCTTCCTCGAATTGTACTGACATTATGTAAAAATATTTTAGATTGTATACACATTGTGTTGGCCGATTTTGTTGACGTCGGGATCACCATTTGTAGTGTACACTGGCGAGCGAATGACCGACTGAAGCGAATCATACAAAACGATGTGGAGAAGGCTAGTAAGCCAACTGCTTGGAGTACAATACGAACGAATGGGCGAAGGAAGCGAATGAACAGGCAAAGTGCGTTGAAGAAGGCTAATGAGCCAACTCTTCGAGATAGAGCATGACTAAGAACACATATAGTCAGACAAAAATTAAGACAGACATATGACCAACGAGATAGACATGCACACACATGAATAAAAGTGACGAATGACTGACAAGGTCAAATGACAAGTGGTGGGACACGTCATGTGAGCTCATCATACAAACCAGACAATGATAATAAGAACGAATGGTACATACAGATTGTTGCTCCCAATACAAATGGCTTGGTTAAATAAATTGATTAATCGAAAAGGGCTTAACCAAATTAAATGTAAACGAACTGGAATATTAAATGTGGAGGCACTACAACTTCATTAAAATAAAGATAAGTAAATATGCATTGAAGGTGATGTATGCGTTCTTTCTTCTTTCCTGTATATGGCACTGACGCTTTTGTTCTTCAGCATTCTAATTTACCTAGATGTGGTTCAAATTCATTTATACAATTTAGATTTACACCTCGAAAAATGGAATATGATTGTTAATTGTTTAGAAAGCCAAAAACCAACTTATCTGAGCAAGAATTATCATTCGCTCACTGTGTTCATGAAACAGAGTTACGATTTATATTGTTGAAAAGTCGTTGAATAAAAGAAGTTAGTTATGATGAGCCACTGACTGTTCATTTCTTCAGGTTTACAGAAATTAAATTTAAGTAATGTGAATCACTGATGCCATAGATAAAGTATATCTATCCATGAAAGCGTGAAAAGAACAATGTAAATTATCATGAGAGATGTCGCATATTTTATTCACCTGACTAAAGGACGAGTGTACTGTGCAGTAGTTCGGTCCGTCTTACTTTATGGCTGTGAAACATGGCCAGTGAGAGTAGAAGATATTCATAAGAATGATTGACTGATGATTTTAAATGTGTAAAAAAAACGCAAACGTCCAAAACTCTGCCCCAAAATAATCTCACGGTTTTTTTCAGTTGAATATCAATTACTGTCAGATATTGCTGATCAAATATTGGCAAGCGAAATCAATACAAGTAAGTGACAATTCCAAAAGTTTCATTCATTTTTGGAAGTATCTGTGTATAAAGCTATGTTTGTGGTGTGGGTGTTTCGTTCTCTCAGCTCTTAGTTTTGGTTGTGGAGCTTTCATTGTTCCTATTCTGAACAATATCATCAGCACAAACTTCAGACAGAAGTGAAGCATTCGAATTTCTCCACGTTTGACCTGTGGCTCGTTCTGTTAACCTCGATCTTGATTAGTTGTTGTTGACCTTAAACCTGTCGTTGTATGCACTGTTGTTTTGATTGTGTCCCCTTTTTGAAATGTTTCTTGATCCTACGTCTCCTATGATTTTTCTGATTGGTTGATAAATTGGGTCAATGTCGATGTGTTTATTGATTGCTGATTGACCTGAGTGCCAAGCTTGTAAAAATTCTCTAGCGTCCTTTGTCCCAATCGAATGTCCATAATTGTCGGTATGTATTGATATGAGCGAAGCGTTGTCATGGTGTTTGACTGTTAATTGGAGCGCAGAGAACGAAACACCACCACGATCATCCACCTGAGCTACAAGTTTTCTCCACCATAAAGCTATGTAGTAAAGGAGAACACAGGTGAGGGCAACTGAATTGTATTTATTTGAAATTACAGAGTTAATTGGTAAAATATGGAAACCATATCGTAAATCGTTAATTTGCAAAATATCAACTGTTCCTGTTGCAAAACATCAATCCATTATCTGACATTTCACTCTGTTTATGCGTTTCATACAAATCCCATTGTGTTCCAGCTCTTCCTTTCTTGATCTTTCCCCATTTTCTACTGCCAGACATTACGTTTTTACTCGCGTCATATACTACTTATAAGTAGCGTGCACCACACTATTTATTGAACAACCTTACATTTCGAATAAAATGATGTTTGCTTGTCGCTAAATTGAATAAAATCAATACTGGATGGTTTTCACATGATCAGCACAAAACTATTTATCGTTCATCATGATCGACAGTGCATTTTAACTGAATGAATGCATGTCCGACTAAACTTATCATGTTACATTTGGAGTAGATCGATCAAAAAATTATTGTTGATTAGTTCAGAAATTTTATGACTGAATGATGTTCGATTACTTATTTCACCGCATGAATTGTTTGTCATCATGTTATGAAACCACGACAAATCAATATTAGCATTACGGGGTTGTGAAAATTGTAAAGTTACACATTTTTTTGGAAGCACTGAAAGACGGCCGTTTCGTCCTGGTATGGGACTCATCGGTGGCAGTGCGCATCCACGACTCTTGCTCCTCGCAGGATTCGAACCCAGGACCTCTGTTATTGCGTACGAACGCCCCAACCGTCAGACCACTGAGTCGGCACCTGACGGTGTTAATGTCTAACTTGATCGAATTCACGGAGTTGCGCAACCTCATACACAGTCTTCGGTAGTAGTTACTGTCTACACTCGAACAGGTTGAACTTCACTGGTCACGTCTTCCCGCTAGAACTCGGAGAAGATTCTCCTCACGAAGCTAGTCACTAGTGAGTACAGGTAATTTGCATTACGGGGTTGTGAAGATTGTTAAGTTACACCTTTTTTTAGAAACCATGAGTCAATATTCCTCCGTTTTAGTTCCAATGAAATGAAAGTCTACACGCCCACGCTGATCAACACAGATCTGTGGATTGGATTTTATAACAAATAATTGTGTTTTTCGTTAAGTTTAAAGAATTTTTTTACGTTTTAATAAATAAACAATTTCCTTGAATACTTTGGTCTTATATTAATAATGGTTACTGACTTACTTACTTACACTTGTCACTCCGATTGGAGCATAGGCCGCCAACCAGTTTTCTTCAACCCACTCTGTCCTAGGCATCCTTTTCTAGTTCTTTCTAATTATTAGTGATTTTTCTTATATTGTTCACTATTTTACAGGCCTCTGTTAGCATCTCTGTCAGTAGAAGACCACGTAGAATGTTATCTGACAACCGCAATTCGCGCATTACCGGTGTCTACAACAGACATACAAAATGCTTCTAGAAACGACCCCATCATCAAAAGGGCGATGAAATATTTCACTAACGGTTGACCATCGAAGAAGTTTGATGGTGACATGAATCAACTGTATCTGCGGCGGGATTCACTATGCATCATGTTCGATTGTTGGATGTTTGGTGAAAGAGTAGTGGTGCCGGAATCCCTTCGTGCAAAAGTGCTGAGATAGTTCCATCTCGGTCGTCCTGGGGTTACACGAATGAAGTCCATAGCCAGGAGTAATGCATACTGGCCTTATATGGATCAAAATGTCACAGCGTTGGTTGAAAAATGTATGCGGCGTCAGAAGGCGGCAAAGATGAATGCCGAAATTCCGCCGGTTTCATGACCCAAGCCTGATCATCCATGGTCCAGGATACACGTTGACTTCGCTGGTCCAATCAATGAAACTATGTATTTAGTTGTGGTCGACACCTTCTCAAAATGGCCAGAAATCAGCCTGGTTATACCGTCCACTACAACTAAGACAATACGGCTCCTAACTGAGATTTTCTCTCGAAATGGCATACAAGATGTGATCGTATACAACAATGGCTATCAGTTTACTTCCAAACAATTCCAAAATTTCCGCCAATGACTAGCCATTAAGCAGTTACGCTCGCCACCGCACCACCCACAGTCGAATGGGCAAGCGAAAAGGTTTGTGGATACGTTTAAACGAGCACTGATTAAGTCCAAAAGGGAGGGAACGCCAGCCGACGCGTTAAAAAATTTCTTGTACGTCTATCGGACAACACCAAATGAATTGTTACCGGAGTAAAGCTCCCCTGCAGAAATCCTGATGGGAAGAAGACTGAAAACGATCCACAGCCTGATGCATCCGACTAATGCACCCACATCAGTAGAGACAAAGCCGCAAAGACAATCCGCTTACGAAGTGGGATGCCTTGGGCAGAAGCGAGAGTGGTCAGAAGAGTTGGTCGAGTTATGTACGAAGTAGAGGTAGGAGGTGATAAATGGTCACGTCGTTGACATTAGATACGCAAACAACTAGCCGCAGATCGTCCATCAAGAGCAGAAAATCTCTCTCTTGACATCCTGCTTGACACCTTCAACCTAACGGCAGCCCCACCACGAAAAGAAACTCGGCAGCAAGCTGTTCTCCGTTTTCGGAGTTATCCTATCAGACAGGGGCGAACAATAGTCAAGATGAAAGTAGACCCCGTGAGCGTAAGCTATTAAAAAGGGGAGGAGTGTTGAGGATGTTAGATCCCCAGAACTCGCTTGTTAAATATCTTTATTTTGGATTTATTTCATGGACCGACCAGTTGACCTTGAGACTGTAGCATTTCATTGTCACGAGCGTAACAGGAACGATCTGTCTAGCCACATCAGGTGTTGCGAAAGCAGACCTAGATCTGTGAGACAATAGCAGGGAGGCTACAATGAACGCCCAAAACTGACAATTAACCTCTTTCCACTACCCCTGGCACAAGACACGATTGAAATCACCGCACAGGCAAAAAACCTGCAGAGGCCAGTTCCCACAGAACTGGCCAATTCGGTTTGAATAACTTGTTTGAAACTCCGACAATGGCTGCGGCTGCAGAAGTGCACCAGGTGCTGAGGCAAACCACCAAGTGGCTATATGTATAAACAGCAACTTAAAAGCAGAACGGGTATACGGCACTCAACTAACTGAGGTGACAGAATCATGTTGGTGTTGTTTCCACTCGAATGGCACGAAATACTTCATTGGAGGGATCTACCGACCTCCTTCGGGTACTAAAGCACAGAAAAGCAAACTGATCGAGGTGATACTGCAAATGCCACTCCTTGGGTTTGATCAAATACTTTTAGCTGGAGATTTCAAAAACACATCTCTAAATCCCAGCAATCAGAGTGCAACTCCCACTGGTTGGTTCCAAAGACAACTTGGTACAGCCATTAGAAGCTCCGGGCTGACTGAGCACGTATGCAGTGCCACTAGGTGGACTAAGGAAGAGAAGTCCTCAAACCTGGATTATCTGTTAACAAATGACCAGCTCCTTGCTGAGGATGTTCACGTCCGTGCACTAATAAGTAGTAGTGACCATGGCACAGTCTTGTTGAACATGGTCATAAACGAAACACTCACACGGGACGATAACGAGCCCTATCTTTGCTACACTAGAGCAAACTATACACGTATAAGAGAGGTCCTCCTACATGCCCCATGGCTACAGGAGTGGTGGAGGCTGACAGTAGATGATCACTGGCAAACAGTGAGAGATATCATCCAAAACGCTGTCGTAGACAATGTATCTCAGTCACACCACACACGCGGGACTAGTAGAACCTGGGTTAGGCTCGGCATTGAGCGCTTGCTACAGGCAAAGAGGAGGGCCTGGCACAAGTGGGAGGTCTCCTTGAAGGATTTCGATCGCAGTTCTTACTTGACATTGAGAAACAGATGCAGTAACAAAGTTCGAAGTGACAGGAGACAATTCAGATGAAGCCAGCTGCCAAAATAGAGGCAAACTTGAAGCATCTGTTTAGGTTCATGTCCAAAAGAAAACCTACTAATCAAGGGTTGTCTTCTCTAAAAAGACCAAACGGGGAAGACCTCACCAACCTAAAGATGGTCGAGATCTTCAACACCAATTTTTCTCATCAATTAAATCAGGCGCCCATATGTTCAGAGTACTACGCCAACCCATAGCCAGCTAACGGCTTAGGGGAAGGAACGGAAGTCCGCTCCCTAATGTCTCCTCAGAGCGCGATCTCGGTTTAATAACCACAGATATATAAATATACGATGGGCCTAATGATCGTGCTAGAAGTACAATGACTTGATTTGTTCTATTTAGAACCAATTCATCTGTTGCCTGGTGTTGCAATTTCTCACTTAAGCTTCTAATAGTTTGCGTTTGGACCTTTGAACGTTCAAAGTGGTTCCATATTTAAATAAACCAAAACTTTGTTAGTAGGGAATTTTTGTTGACACGGTATTATATATGCATATTTCCATGTAATAAGTGACAGTACTTCAACTTCATCTGATAATATTCTTTGCATTTTGATGTGGCTCAGCTCTCAATGCCAAATAACATTGAGTTATTGCTTTGGACTAAGCATATATTTTATAACACAATTTTATTTAAAACAATTAGTCGCTTTTATAAATTTTGATAGAACAATGATGAGTAGACGTAGTTGATCTGAAAAACAGTGTAACATATCTGCGCCATACACATTTCGAACAATCTGATCACACATACTTGTCAAGACATTTTATATGATGATGAATAAAAGGTCAATTAAATAAAAGTTCAAATAGACATAGGGTGATAATTGTAAATAAAGGAGAGAGAGAATTAACGTAATATGAAAAGCATAAGAAAGGATAGGAAAATTGTGACATTACCCTAGGCTTAAAGATTACCATTACATTGTACTAACCCATGAACCAGAAAATAATAACTGTTTGGGTCGAAGGGAGAATGGAACTGTTGTGGTGCCTCCACATTAATTTGCATCCGCTTACACTTAATTTGCTTAAGCCCTTTCGATTAATTTATTTAACCAAGCCATTTGTATAGCAACAACTCATATTTACCATTGGTATTTTTTATTATCTGCTTTGTATGAGCTTGTACGACTGAGCATTGCTTACGCTTACGCACTTACTCATCCTTTTCGCTTTAATGTTAATCTCGTAATATTACCATGAACTCACATGATTTGTATCGCTTGCTTTTGAGCTTGTCAATCATTCGTCGTTTTTATTCATGTGTGTGCATATCTATTTCGCTTGTCATATGTCTGTCTTATTCTTATCTGACTATATATTCTTAGTCATATTCTATCTCTTTGAGTTGGCTCTTAGCCTTCTCCAATTCGCTTCTCTGCTATCCTTATTGTGGTGTGCTACAATAAACGTATACGATACTTGGAGTTAATCTTCTGATTTATAAACGGAGCTATAAGAACACGCAATTATTGGCACACTACACTGTAAAACGTTCTGTTTATAGAAAACCAACCTGGACTGGACAGTAATTAAATTTCGGCCGTTTTTGTCCACTACAATATAAGTGAGGTTTGGTAAAATGCCTCTTCAATAGGGCACAAACAATTTGCACCATGGATACATTTTGAAGATAATGCAAAATCCGTAACTGAAGTACTGATTTCAAACGGCTAACCGCTAAAGTTGATCAATAGGTGAAGAAATCAGTTAAGACAAAAGCCAGTTTTTCATTTTGCTGAGAAGAAAAAGGTTTACATCACCTTACCATTCAGAGCTGAATCTAATGTTTTAATCTTAAGACAGTGACTAAAAGCAGCCATAGAGAAAACATACAACGCTGCTAATCTGATTATAATTGATAAGACCAAGTCCATGATTTCACATAGACCTAAATGTTGCTCGAATGATTACATCACATCCCATTGGATTTATCAATCTACACGTTTGTGTGCACACACGTACATAGGGTAGAGTAATCGAACTTTGCAATCTAGGGTTATAGAACATATACCTAAGTGGCTTCAAAATCAGTTAACGTCAGATGAGCCAATTATCGTGGAAAATAGGAAACCATGTTCACCGATCGCAAAAACACATAATTCAGACAGGGCATAAGATTGAAATCAAGGCAGCCTTCAAAACATTGTATCGAAATGTTGAAGGACGAATTTTCAGGTTTATGGAAGCCTTCACTATTCGAAAATTAAAACCCACCTTATGTGTGCAGAAACAATTTGTCATAACCTTGAATTTGCCCTGGTAATACTTAAGCCTAAGGTAATGCGATAATCTTCCTACCCTTTCTTATTCTTTTCATATTACGTTAATTTTCTCTTTCCTTTATTTATAAGTGAAATTTTATTCATAATTTACCTTTCACTATTCTTCATAAAAAATGCCTTGATAAGCATGTGTGACCAGATTGTTTGAAATGTATAGCAAAAATACATCACAGTATTTTCAGATCAATTACGTCTTCTCAACTATTCTATCAAAATAATCTTGTTTCGCTAACTTTCAAGTCACATTTACATAATTCCACAGGAGCGCTAGATATGTGATTATTACTTGTAGTTATTGTTCAGTGGTTGTTTAAAACAAGACAATGAACTACGTCTAAAACACGTAATTGTATTATTTGGGAACACATTCCATCCTACAGTATATAGTGTGATGTTCGTCAGATTTAAGTTTACAATTAGAGTAAGATGTTTTAATAAGCGTAAAATCCAAACCAAGGGCTTACAAGTTCTCGAAATACTGTAGGATAGAAAGATGTTCAGAAAATTACTGAGCTAAAATTAGTTTCTTCATGTAAAGTTGGCCGTCATAATCTTATTGGAACCAGAGTCTAGTCTGTATCAACCTCTTACTGCTAATTAGTTTTAAACTTAGTTCCAACTCCTATTCATCTACTTTTTCAATTCCACACTATCCAAGCTACAGTTGACACTTTGAATATACAACTTCAATTTGGCTAATAAGTGTTTTATTGGTGACTGAATTACAGTTGGATCTTATGTCTAGCCAAATTTTAATCGAAACAAGTACATCTAACTCATTTCAAGGTGAATATCTAAATATCGCTATTATTACGTAGATATTCTCATAAACTTTGGATTGCCTAACTATTAAATATTCTCATGCAGGCGATTTTCTAGCAAGCATTATTGTATATATGTTTCTGTATGCTGTTTATCCAATTATCAGACATCTGTTTTCATCACATCTAAGAATTCTTCCAAGAAATGTCTCTTTATAAGGTAAACAACATTTGAAATACTAGAATCTGTGAAACGACTAAGTGGTCTTTTTTAATCCACAAGGTAACATTTACACATGGACAGTCTTAGCCGTTTCAGTTTAAACCTACACTAGATTTCAACAAGTTATCATGAATCAGAAGTTCGCAACCAGTGAAATTTCAGAATCGTAGACATCCTTTGGTTTAATTGTAGTTGTAGATATTTTGGTTACTTCGTAGAACAGTTTTCTCGATGGAACTAGGTTCATCCATGCCTTCGTACTATTAGGCACTGTATGCCCTAAGCCAAACTTATCCGAAATCTTGCTGTTTCACTCAGATATTTCATTAATTTACAAAACTCGGAGGTTCTTATTAAAAATTAATTAAGTTAGGAAGCAAGTGATCAATTTCTATAAGGCTAACCATTGAAATGTAAGCTAATATTAGTTCTTAAATCCGCAATTCCCTAGCTGATAGTGTAGACTTTGATGCATTAGTTCGTGGCGTAACCGAGATCGCCAACTGAGAAAGAAAAAACACAAAAAATTCTACCTCTTCTTTTAAAAATTCTCTAAATATATCAATGAAGATGTTTACTTTAGTGAAACAAGCAATCTTTCTAACTTGTTAGAAACAAAAGTTTATACTAGAACGGAAAGATAAAATAAATATGAAGTGGAAAATATCATTTCCAAATTATTGAGGACGATTACTTATCCATAATTCACTTTTCAGAGATATATAACATCTCTTAAAAGTAATACTGAGGCGGTTTTAAAGATTTAAGGTGAATTCATTGTTTATTTGAAAACTATCCCTATATTTGTCAATGGAGGCTGCCAAATAGAATGCCGAGTTTCATGAACAAATCTGGGAAACGTCAGACTAGACAATTTGCTACCAGTATAGCTTTTTGCTTCAAGAAACATTCCAACTGTGCTTCTCGGAGGCATATGCAATTTACGCGACGAATCGTTCTCGTCTAAATTCAAAATCTCCCGAACTTTAGATGTTATTTTCTAAACAGATTGTGAGAGATTATATAGTTACTTTAATATCTTCAAAATTATTCACGCCTATGTAGGGAAGTGTTGAAGAGTGTATATTAATCAGACTACGACCATCAATCTGATTTTCTATAAAGCATTGCTGTTAGAAATGTATTTGAACAATATATACCCAACCTTATACTGAGGATAACCAATATCCTCAATCCACGAGGCAACTTGATCGACGTCCCAGAGCAAAGCTTCGGGGAGGTGAGTGTTCTTACAAATTTCGCTTAAACTCATTACTGAAGGCGAAATATTGAATTTCCGCCACTCACATCTATAGCTACGTTCCAATAGTCAGATCCAATATCCAATATCTTTCTCTTGATTCTTTTTCTTCATGTACAATTCAAGTGTTTGATAACATCCGACGGATAGCGGCATATCCTTAAGACTGCATTAATCTTATTTATTTGACAGCTATTCATGAATTTGTATGTCCCGTGAATTGAATGAGTGAGTTTGATTCAAAGAATTCAGGCTTCTGGATACCAGCTGCTATCGCATCACCAGGCTTAGGTAAGTTGATTGCAGGGTGGTTAATAATAATAATCGAAATCTATTACTAAACGAATAAATATGTTAAGTATTTGGTAATGAAAATAATGCGGGAGGGCAGAAAAGTAAGCAAGATAGATGAGTGAGACAATAATAAGCAAGAGAGAATAAGTAGGGGATCTGAGGAAATTATGATAATATCAAGTAGCAAGTTTCG
>OX103976.1:2541827-2585548 GCA_944470395.2 Schistosoma turkestanicum | reverse complement strand
CAGAGGTTAAGACAAGATACTTTCAGTTCGATGTTGCAAATTAAAAGTGCAGAATGTAGTGAAACAATATTTTGGGCTTTTCAGTTTACCCAGACACCAAATGATTCCTCATTATTAGTTACAGCAATTGGTTAACAGATGGTAATATCATAAATTTTGTGGTCAATTGAGACGATGAGGATGAACAAATTTCTCCTTTTTACTTTGCTTCAGGTATGATAGACTTACTAAAACAAGAATTAATCTCATTATCATGAGGATGATTGCGTTTAATTAAGTCTTCTAAAGAATTATCTAGCTATTTCAGCTTGCTATCTGGTCAAACTATGAAACTATAATATGAACCATCGTCATATACCTTTCTTTACGGATTGTATTTAATCAATGCACAATTGTCATCATCGAAATTGTTAGGGCACAGAAAACTGTTTGGAAGGTGCTTGTCCCTCATCTAAGTGGGAAATTGTTCAGCCTGATAAATATTGTGACTTCGGCTCAATGATAATGGAATAATTCGACTGTTCTACAAGTCGTGTCTAACCTCTAAAAATGTACCACATGGCTGAACCGCAACTCTTTACGATAGATCGCTCATACACAATATGCACAAATTAAAAGTATCAGTAAAATATGAAGTATAATTGAGGCGGAATATTCAAATCTAACTTTATAATATCTTGTTTTTGAATACAAACTAACCAGCAGTTACCTCATGAGGTGGTAAATTTACATCAAACGCTCTCAAGTATGCTTGAGCAGATATTCTAAGAAATATATATGCTAAAATGCAGCGCGAGCCTTGAAATTGGTGTCTCTTCGTTATTCTACCAACGTTTACATGAAACAATCCAGTTTATGACACCAGATTGAGATAGTTTATCATTCCCAAGGATGTAAAAGTTGTCTCCATTCATCGGAAGACACCCTGAGTAACCGTTCGGAGAAATAAGAAATAAGAAAAGGAGAAAAAGGTATCTTAGGGCACAATCGGCACACTCTATCACCCAGAAAATACACAACGATAACTGTATTGCCTACTCGTTACCAGTCAGAGTCTTGGACTAACATTTGTTTGCAACTTCTGCAATACATGGAATCAACGTAACTGTGGCACTGCAGTGCCTATACTTAACTACGGGTTCATGCCAAGTTAGCCGTGTCCGTGGTTCTAGCATAATTGTCCACAGCGTATAATCACCGAGACCACGAAATATTAGCATTACCGAAGCTGCAGGGCACACCGAAAACTCTCACAGGTAAATTGAATTTGCCCAGCACCAAACCAATGAAATAGCTGATAAAGGTAGTGTTTTAACGGTTGCTTAAGATATTTCCCGGCTAAATCTTATTGCTTAGTATTCTTGACACAAAACACTGGACAAGTAACCCAAGTCAGAACACGGTTGAACAGGAAGGATTGTATTCCAAAATAGCAAGGAAAAGAAGCCGGAGGTGATGGCGAAAGCCAAGGCAAAGAAAAGCAAGAAGGCTTGAAGGCTAAGAAGGCAAAGATAAATACAATGCTAGTCTATTTATAGCCTTTACATGAGAAAACTTCTGGAAGAAATTTCACGTGATCGACTGGACTGGATTTGACCAATCAGCATGCAGCTAATAATACGAGAATTTTCTATCCTGTTCTCCAAGCTTCGATCAGGCGCTGATTAGATAGGAAATTAGCCAATCAGCGCGTAGTGACGTAATCACGCTTTAAATCCATCTATGTCCCACTAACAGGTAGACGTAACATGAACTAGCACTCCCAGCTGAAAGGAAACAAGCTACTCTCTCCAATCGTCAAAAGAGGATATAGGAAGGACTATCTTAGGTCCTTTTCTCTTCTGATATTCACTAACAATCTATTATGTCGGCGGCATTGATCTACGAAGACGGTGCAAAGATCCTTAGGTCCATTAGAAGAGAGTAGGATTCGATTGAGATCCGAAGAGTCGTCAGGTCTATTGAGGAATAGGCAGTAAAGGACGCTTTAAAACTAAATCAGTCGAAAGATTACCTATGAACATTCTGTCCAACGTGACGCGAAATACTTACAACCTCAATCGAATTCTGCTTCCTAATGTCTCCTCAGAGTACGACCTCGTGTCAATAACCACTGAAAGCCTCAACTCCAGTTCAAACTCTACAAGGGACACAGCCAAGGAAAAGTAACTCTTCACTCTGTGTGAAGGCAGCTTGTTGCTATCATCCAGAAATAATTTCTAACTCTGTTTAAGGTATGTGCACGCCCACTCCTTGAGGTTCATAAGGTCTTCGGACCTCCTCTCCTTAAAGAGATATAAATCTCTTGGATCGAGTGCAGAGACGAGCAATGTAGATCAATTTTCTACCCTAGCAGTTCACTCCGATTCCAATAGGTGCAGGTTGGCACTCGACGTCTGGATCCAATAGAAAAACACAATAATTCTGGGAGAAATCGGTCTTTATTAAATATAAAATGGAAATACAGACAATTACCCAACTACTGTTACACCTTTCAAGTCCAATTTACCCTGGTGGGTATCCGCTTGTGGAAGAATAAGTGCTTCCAGCCCAAATTGCTACGGTATCAAATCCAAAATGGATGTAGCCATATTAAATATCAATTTTAAACAACATATGTACAGTTCAGAAGCAAACATAAAAACTTCAATATAAGTACAAAATAAAGAAATAATAACAATATACAATGATAAAATCTCAAAATGAACTCAAACGGAGTACCGAAATTTCAACAGAAAGAGTCGGTCATATCATAACACAAATATATATAAATGGAGGGATTTTCCAAAAAACAAAACATTCAAAAAAGATTCTACAAGCAACAAAATTGGTGATAAGGATGAAAAACGCTAAAGAAGACGAACTACAACTCTTAAGATTATTTTCCCTGAGCTACAGGAGAATCATAAATGATCTGATAATGGCGTACGACATATTAAGCGGGCCAAACCATCCTAACGTGAACATTTTACTGATGCATCACCACCATTCCCCTACGAGGTGATACCCGAAAAATCGCGCATCAAAGAGCAAAGACTTAGGTTCGTGAACACGTTTTCTCATTTGGATTGGTCGCAACTTCGAATGCTATCTAAGCCGAAGTGACCACAGACCCCCTCAGTGCACAGCTTTAAGAGGAGACTTTATATACACACACACAGATATGAATTATCATCTGCCTCTTGGTCAAGCTGTGCCTGGTGCACGTCTTTAGACCTGCTAGTTGATATTATTGCCATCCCCTCAGATTGCTAACCTAATCTATCCCGCCTATTATCTCTGTTTCCTCTCCTTTACTTACACTTAGTCCCTCTCTCATAAACTTCACTACCAATTAATAAACTAATTTATCGATTGATTTATTTAGTTCTGAGATCTTATTCATATTAGCATTAGAATTTCATCTTTATTATTCTCCATATTACAACTGACTGATCTTCGGCCTGGTAATGTGATAACTGCTGGTATCCAGAAACGCTGCTTCCCCGAAACAAACCTACACATTCAAACCACGGGATAAACAAACTCAAAACCAACTGCCAACTGATTAGAATTAGATATTTGAGTGGCTAAACACGCATCAATTGTACACTACTAAATACCTGTAACCATACTGAAAGAGCGAGAATCGAGCGCAAAATAATCATTTGGTTTATAATGGCTTGTGAAAAAAATATTGGATCTCATTGACTATCTGCTATTTAGCAACATTGACATCAGATTTTTCGGCATCATTGGTGCTATGTAAACCTCACAGCCTCACAGGAAATGCCAACCTTCATAAAAAATACCAGTTATTTTATGTTGTGATCTTGTGTTTAATTGTATCGTAAATCTACATAGCCTCCCTGTTTCTATTCAAATTGAGAAGTACGATACCGCGTTTTTGGAAGGTAGCTCCGAGGTGTTCATCTATGTTTGTTGGGATTATAACGTTCTAAATGTCTTTTTTGATATGTTTTCAACTCAGTCCTTTGTGGGACCTTCTTTAAAATAATATGGATAGAAAAACGGGTGTGGTTTTATACAAAGGAACTATTTATAAATATAAAGTAAGTCGTTTTTCCATCCTGTTATCACTATTTTTATCACTTTATTGGTGATCTTTTGTCTTGAGATCCATTTTAAAATTTAAAACCTCTAACTTTTGGAACACCTTGTTCATTGAAAGTTAACCGTCTTTGTAATAGACTCGTTCTCCGTAAAGAAACTTAAAGTACATTTCGATATAATCGCATTTTTAAAATTAAAACAAATACTTTTTTGGTTTTGACTGTTACCAATCAGCTTGCAATTCTTTCAATTACATCAGGATAACTTAAATGAATTGTCTTTTTTTCCAATAAATGCCTCATGATTAAATGACGTTAGAGTGATGCTATGAGAAGTATTTGTCGCTGGCATGAAAATTGAACATAGATGATATTAGAGTTTTTATTTTGGTGGGCTGTACCTACTTGGGTACCACTCTAGTTTTTATTCCTCAGCAGTTCATAAAAAAGTCAAGAATGAATTCATTCTATATTGAATTGATCAGACTTTTGCACCCAAAATATTGAATTATTTCGATTTCCGTAAGGTTTGTTATTAAGAAGGCACTTGGTGATTTAAAAAATATATAGGATGAAATTCTTGAATTTTTGTTAGTATATAGGCAGGTTTTATGAATGTGGATCACAGCCGAAAAAATTACATGGACTTAAAATGTTGGCAAACTTGAAAGAGTAGAATATTGGTTGAAACAATAAGCGAGTAAACTTTTGACAAAAACCATTGGACTAAAATGAAATTAGCTTTAGGTAGAAACACATCTGTAGCAGGATACTAGATTAATATTTAAACATATGACCATTGGTGTAAAGAGGTACCAAAACAAATGTATGCTACACAAACTAGCAAATTTGTGTGCGACGTAGGATATTATCCGGATGTCCAAACTGGAACAGGTGGTTTCCTTAAGGGGGGCGCTACCTAAGCCTTCGATTAAATGGTCTGACCCATAATACAGTAGAGCAGCCTCACGAGATGCAGACCCACAGTGACCATTTACCAAGAATTGAAACATATTCCATTTGTTCCCTTAGGTTCTTAGGGCCGATGTGCTCCATTGGTTTGAAATCAGAATTTTCTAACCTCCCTGGGTGAATCTTCCATACACAACAACTTGGCTAAAGCGCCGGATACTCGCGCTTTGCCTTATCACTTTTATAAAAGCCACATATGTCACGAGAAAGCTGTGAGTAGGATTTCTCTGACAATGGTTGTATGCGTATGACCATATAAGATCACTTCGAGAAGAAGAACGAACTGTTCCCACTCCTAGATGTACCGGTGCATCTGGGAGATCGAAAAAGCACAAAACTATTTAAACATCACATGGTTTATTCACTTAATCATTGTTTAACTGTTATATATACCAGTAACAAACTACTACGGAGCCATGTTGGTAGGTAGATATAGACTACCTACCTAACCCTGTTTGGAGACTCTGAGTGACTTGGCCCATAATATCTTGCAGCAGTAAAAATGCATCCATTCTTTCTCTTCCCTAAAATTCTAATCTACTAAATTCTTTATAATCTTTCATTTTCTCTTTATGAACTTATTTCACTGGGATATGCCTCTGGAATCATATCTTCGAACCATAATTTTCTGCATTATTGCTAATAGTGCTACAACCTCTACTACAATTGCATCTGAACTCTATGCCAATGTGATACAGTAACTTGAAGTGGTGTATATGCGTACTAAGTTCCATGTTATAACTGACTGAATGACTGACTGAAGAGTAACAACCATCTAGAATATCAAATATTATAAATAAAACTTTTTATCCTTCCAATTTCTCGTTGATGCAAAATTGTAAAATCTTTTTTTCAAAGTAATTAATTGTTCAAGATTGCTTTGTAATTTTGAAGTATTTTTTCAACAAATTCAGAATCCTATTATAGTTAAAAGGTCTATTAATTTCTGATAAATATGTAGCTTACTTTGAGTAGACTAGTAATCATGACCCGACCGTAGCTGCTACCTTGACGTGGTGGTCGAGCTTGCCTATCGTGATGACCCAGCCGAGCTATACTAGCTGGAACATATGTTCCTGAAGGTTCTACCATGCCTGGCAGGTCGATCGGAGAACGATGAGACTAAAAGCAGCTACTCAAGGTCTGAGGGTGAAGTTGTACTGCTGACTGTAGAGGAGTGTGACAGCAGTAAGGTGTTTCCCTCGGGCAATCAGCATCTGTAGCGATGCTGCCTTCTCACAAAGAAGAAAGGGTTAGAAAATATCGACCCTAAAAATGTCACACCTCACCCTACCTCACGGATTTCCGTCTCCGGCGGTAAGGATGTCCACTAAGGGCTATAAAAGCGGAGCTAATATTCAAAGAAGCATTCATAAAAAGGCCGTGCGTGACCGGCATCAAGCAGTTGTCCCTTGGCCTCTGCGGTCACGCACCTAGGTCTCTATGACCAACACTAATCTACTTTCCTTTTCAGGTTCCCCTAGAAACAACCTTCCATGGTGTGGGCAGCCGGGAATTGACAACCGCTCTCATACCCGTAACAGTACACAAGACCAAATTGGTCAAAATCAAATCCTTCCTACACCCCCTAGTACCTCTCTTATCTCTACGATAAATCTTAGTAATCCTGAAGTGTTTATATTTATAGTTTATATATCATTTTTTTATTGTGAAAAACAATCCTTATTTCTTCAAATTCAGTAGTACACAAATTTATCAATCAACTAACTATTGAATACAGCTCAACATCTCTTTTTACAATCATCAGGTTTGTATGGGCTCATCATGTCTAAGATATCTCTAAATAAGTAAAATCTACGAAATCAGTATTCCTTGAATGAATGGAATTTAATCTTACAGAAATAACAAGCTAATGTGCGTATAGGAATGTTTTGAATAATAACGTTTTTATTTTAACTGTTAGACTAAGTTGTGTAAGTGGGTGCAGATTATCTAAATGAGATTTGTGAAATTATGATGACTGATTGTTGTTCCTAAACTACGGACCTGTTTTATTCCGCAAATGATTCATTCTTTACGCATAATATCACCTATAGCCGATATTTTCTACTACTGCTACCAATGTAGTGAACGAGAACACAGGTGGGGCAACCGGATTGCATTTAACGAAAATTACAGAGTTACTCAGTAAAATAGGAAAACCATATCGTAAATCGTTAATTTGCAAAATATCAGTCCATCATATCGAACTGGACTGTTCCTGTTGCAGAACATCAATCCATTGTCACTATTCATGCGTTTCATACAAATTGCATTGTGTTCTAACTCTTCCTTTCTTGATCTTCCCCCATCTTCTGCTGCCAGACATTACGTTGACACTCACGTCATAATACTACTTATAAGTAGCTCACACCACACTAATACTATAGCTAATTCTATTAATTTTATACTTATTTTCAATAATTTCATCTCATCATGTTGATACACTGAATGTGAATATTCTCTACTGATGCACACAGTCAACTAAGATGTTAGTAAAGTGGTTGCTTCTCAATTTGTTCTCACTTCTTTTCATGGTCCTTTTGATGCAAATATGATCGATCGATCTAGTTATTTTTATTATTACTTCACCTCAATCATTTTTACTATGGACTACTATTTTAGAAAACGAAATGATTTGTAAATATGATTGTACATCTTAAGAAAATTAAATCGTCGGGAGAAAATTCTCTTCATTAAACTGCCTTTCAGTTTTATTCATTGATGCAATGAACTTGTGAACTTCATACCCAACCATCCTCTTTTTCATCCGCTTTGCAAGTGCCATTCAGAGTACAAGGAAAGAGGAACGAGTTTTTACACTAATCAGTGTGATCACTATGATTGAAGTATGTTGGGTGAATGTCATTTCATTCTATTTGTTATCTAAAACATACTTTCACTGATTACTAATGATCATTTGGCTGAACACATACTTTGTAGATGTATAAATATGTGCAAAATACTCATTGATATTGATATTATTTTAAGTGTGAAATGAAACCTATCTGATAGTTTCAGTTCAACTATGCATTCTGTCAAGTTATGACCGATACATGAAACTGGTCTGAACATTCATTGAAGGAAAAATTTATTTGTGCGAGCGATCACGAAACTATTGATATTTACTCAAATAGTAGAAGATGTTCGTAGGTTACTAGTATTCGATCATAGATGTTTAAGAAGCATTGCTCGTATATCGTGGGACAACCGAGTAAGCAATGATGTCGTTAGGAAACGAGTACTAGGTACGGATGGCAGGTCAATAGATGAAGTGCTGAAACTTCATCAGTTGAGGTGGTTGAGACATGTATTACGAATGCCTAACCACCGACTGCCTCGACGAGCTATGTTCTGTGGTGTAGGAGTAGGTTGGAAGAAAGTTAGGGGCGGCCAAACCAAAACATGGCATAAATCCATGAAGTCACTGAGAAGTGGACTGAGTCATGTTGGTAGATGTAGACTATCTGGTTGGGGTCCGCGAGACGAAAGACGCTGATGGTTAGAGACCTTGAACGACATGACTCAAAATCGTTTGCAATGGCGCAAGTGCATCCATTCGTTGTGTTCTCTCAAATACTAATCTTCTGGATTCGTCAGCACCTCTACCTTTGTCTTTCTAACTTTATCTCACCGACTTATACTTCTTGAATAATATCTTCGAACCCTGTTCTTCTTTATTACCATTAATACCTTTACTATCTCTATCACTATGGGATTTTATTTGACATTTGCGTCTCTGTGCTAATGTGTTATGACAACCTGAACTTATGTGCATACGTACGAAGTTCTACGTTGCAAATGACTGACTGACTGACTGAATAGGTTACCTAATATGCTCACTAAGATAGATCGGATTTCCGTCAAGTTATCTTCTATGGGATAATGCAAACTATTTCAAACTCAATTAAATCTTGTACTTGTTATACAAGTGAGTAGCTATCTGGACTTAGTAGTAAATAGTTCTGGGTCCAGGTCCTGAAATGGTCATCAGCACTGAAATTCGTGTGCATCCAGGTGTGGAGTCTGTAGAAGGACGATAAGTGCGTCCTGGATTCCGCCGCTAGTCAAATTTCATTTATTCAGAAAGAAAGATATTATAGAACAAACACACTTAAATTCTGTTCGTAAGAATATCAAAAATCATTAAGTAGTTATCTTACTGGTAGACTACATACAAAGTAAATTAGGCCAGGTGTTAATCTGCAACACACACTGACAAAACTGCATAATAATCATGTGTGATAATTAAAAAATCCACTGACGCTTAAAATGGTGTCTTAAAATTCTGAATTAGTAACTCAGTCATGTTTAATTCACTTAGAATTGTGAAGGTTATATCACAGTGTATTGCTGACCAGTCTAAAACTAACACAGGACGTCTGTTCAATGTTCAAAAACTTTTAATGTGTTTTTATCTAAATAAAATGATAGAATTTCTAAATTGTCCAGAGCAGTTTCATTTCATCATTCCATAAGACTATTCATTTGACTCCAACTAGAAATGATTCCGGTTAATAATGTATGTGTGTTTAAATCTGATGCTTGATGCAAAACTGAGTTTGTTTCCTAAAAAAAACGGGATTATATTGGAAATGTCCTATTTTTAAGCAAATTAAATGAAAAAGATAGACTGACTACAAATACATTCGTGAATAATGAGTTACTAACTGAGTACCTTTACAATAAATTAGACAATAGATTTGCGCGAATTCATAAACAAATGAAAATCCTACCTAACTAAATAATTATCCGGATACATAGAAGAAGATAACTCACGTAGCCAAGCTGATGATTGAAATCATGAATCGACGAATGTTAGACCGTAGTTATAAGCGTGGAAGACTGTTATGTCCTTGTACGAGACTCATCAGCAGTGCTCATCTACGAAACAGAAGATCCTAGGTTCAATTTTTTCACTTGCGATCTCTCGTGGATAAGCAATGTTGAAAAGTCTCATATTACGAAAAAACGATCATCCAGTTGTCTGATAGTGGTCTAACACGTACCTACGTACATAAGTTCAAGTTGCCATGCACAGAGAAGCCATTCTCAGTTCAAACGCCATACTGGTAGACATAGTAGGAGTATGAGCGACAATCAAGATGATTGGGGTTAGAAAATATCCTTTGGTTAGCAAAATGATATATCTCCTACGAATATCTACTCTGACTGGCCATGTTTCGCAGCCATAAAGTAAGACGGAGCGAACTACTGCACAGTACACCCGTCCTTTAGTTAGCAGATAGATATCTCGCCTACGCCATAAGTGACGCAAACTGATAAAAGCCAATTGAGCCTTCTGTATCCATGCTGAGATTTCGTCAGTCACAAGACCATCAGCACTAATGAGACTTTCATGATAAGTGAAGCGGTCTATACGCTTGACTACTTCACTCCCTATCACTAGTTCAGGTGTCGATGCAACCCAATCTAGAAGCAACATTTTGTATTTCGAGCGAGATAACCGCATCCCAAACGTGTTTGCATTGTTGCTTAGGGTAGTCAGAAGACTCTGCATTTTTTCAGCGTCTTCACCCAATAGAACTATGTCATCGGCATTTTCTAAGCCAACAACAGAGTTTCCTGATCTACTCCTGAAAGTTCGGACGAAGATATTGTTATATCTAGAAGCAATTCTACGACAGAATTAAATAAGAATGGAGAACGCGGACATCTCTGACAGACACCACTTGAAGTAACTAATTCCGATGGCAGTTCGCCATAAGCTACAGCTCCGCCAGTAATGTTCGAGTAGAGAGCTTGTATAAGGTTAATATACTTCTCTGGCACACCTTTTGTCATGTTCTGACTGACTGATTAATGGCATATGAAAGCTATTTATCAAAATCTGATTTACTTGTTATCGACAGCACAAAATACATTTATATTATAGGGTTTTGGAGATTGTTGAATTACTTAGAAATCATGAATTGATCAATGTTAGGCCACTATTAGAAACCTAGAAGCATTAGACAGCCGTTTCGCCTTAGTATGGAACTCATCAACAGTGTGTATCCACAACTCTCTCTCTCTGACGAGGACTGAACTCAAGATTTTCGGTATTGTGTGCGAACTCTAAATTTCTAGACTACTTAACCGGCATATGACGGTGCTAGTGTCTGACCTCGATCAATCCATGATATCACGCAATACACTCGATAGGGTTGAACTCCACTAGTCATGACTTCTCAGTAGGACTCATAACGCAACTGTCAGTTCAAATCCAAGAGTGATAGCGATAATAGAAGTATTAGCAGTAATGGCGATTAGGGAACAAAGAAATGATTCGAGAAGTATAATTCAGTGAGATAAATTTAGAAAGAGAAGGACAGAGATTATGAGGAATTCAGAAGGTTATAATTAGAGAGAACACAAAGAGTGGATGCACCTGCGCCATTGCAAACGATTTTGAGCCATGTCGTTCAAGGTCTCTAATCATCAGTGACTTTCGTCTGGCGAACCCCAACAGCATAGTCTACGTCTACACTCTAACAATGTACTTCGACTTCTCTCATTATACTGATTAAGCATAGCATATTAGATCTCACGTACAAATATTTAAAGTCTAAATACCACTACAACTGGATCGAATATTGTACATGTCTAACTTCAATGAATCTACCATTATTGCGTAATAATCTTCCATTATCTTTAGTGAATACCACCGGACACAATTAAATGGCATTGATTACATCGAACACAAATTATGTAATATAAGAAACTATAAAAATGAATTTTGTAAATATCGTATTCATGTCTAACTTGATCAATTCACGTAGTCGCGCAACCTCATACACAGTCTTCGGTAGTAGTAGTTACTGCCTACACCCGAACAGGTTGAACTTCCTTGGTCACGTCTTCCCACTAGAACTCGGAAAAGATTCCTCACGAAGCTAGTCACTAGTGAGCACAGTTAATTACTGCATTACGTGGTTTTGAAGATTGTTAAGTTACCCATTTTTTGAAACCATGAATCGATCAATGTTAGACCACCATTAGAAACGTGGAAGCGCTGGACGGCCGTTTCGTCCTGGTATGGGACTCATCAGTGGCAGTGCGCATCCACGACTCCTGCACCTCGCAGGCTTCGAACCCAGGAGCTTCGGTATTGTGCGCGAACGCCTAACCATCGGACCACTGGGCCGGGTTCTAGTGAGAAGACGTGACTAGTGAGGTTCAATCTGTTCGGGTGTAGACAGTAACTACTACCGAAGACTGTTTATGAGGTTGCGCAACACTGCGAATTGATCAAGTTAGACATTAACACCGTTAGATACCGGTCCAGTGGACTGATGGTAAGGCGTTCGCCTACAATACTGAAGGTCCTGGGTTCGGATCCTGCAAGGTGCAGGAGTCGTGGATGCGCACTGCCTCTGATGAGTCCCATACCAGGAAGAAACAGCCGTCTTTCAGTGCTTCCAGGTTTCTAATGGTGGTCTAGCATTGATAGATTGATTGATGATTTCAAAAATGTGTAACTTAACAATCTTCACAACCCCGTCATGCAAATATCGTATTACTGGGTTATATTTTTTATTCATTTTCTTGTGTTATATGACCTTATCGTTATTTTTTCGCCGAAATAAGACTAAGAATTCGATCAATAAATCTTGTTTTAACGTCTTTATGAAAATATCATTGATATATATATTTCTATGTATATAATACATAGATGTTAATTAGAGTGAGGAATTTTACTAGTTGATTCAAACAATGTAAATTACATTTAGTCTTATTGATAAATAATACTGTGTATAAATATTCGTTATTGTACGGATTTTTAATTGTAATCTTTTCATATCGATAATCGTTTATACAAACACAAACACACACGAAAAAAATAGTATTTATCTTGTGTTTGCTTAGTATCTTCATAGTTTCATTAGAGAGATAGAAAGTATACGAATGAGCTCCTACAAAATGTTTACTTACTACAAATGAATAGCTGGTGAACTCATTGAAGTCTTCCTTTCTTTTTCTCTCTCTGAATTTGAATTAAAAAACTTTCGTCCTTATGATTATCGAAAATTTATTTTCTGAGATTTTTTTAAGTATGTCAAAATCTCTAATTGTTCCTTGTTAAGGATTTCAGATTTCTTGCGTGAACGATTAAACTCTTGACCACCACATTGTTAGTTTAACTCCAATCGGTCCACGATATTGTATGACGTGATAAATTGTTTGTTTAGTTAGTAACTGCCGCACACCGAACACATATTAACTCCAGTCAGTGGTCACGACATCTTATTATTAGAACTTAGAGAATTTTTTGTGGTGTTTCGTTCTCTGACCTGGATGTTTTGGTTGTGGAACTTTCATTGTTCTTCAACTGAACAACATCATCAGCACATACTTCAAGTAGAATTCCCTCAAGATGCTAGCTAGTAGTAAGCACCGAGAAGGTTGCACAATGTCGTGGATTGATTGGGGTTAAACATTAATGCCGTCGGATACTTGATCAGATGTCTAGAGGTTGAGCGTTTGCGCGCGAGACCGTAGGTCCTGGATGCACACATGATGAGTCTCATACTAGAACGAAACCGCTGTTCAGTGCTTCCAGGATCATGGATCGATCCATGATTTTAATGAATATTTCAGTCAAATAATTTCACACATGGATTTATCGTTGAAAATCATCCAACCTGGTAAAGCAAATAAAAGCTGAAGATAATTAAGAGTTTTATTCTCTGAAAACTTGATCAGCAAACTGTGTTGTATAAAGTTTTTGATAGAGTTATTTGATATATTCTACCAAATGAATCACATAGTTTGATAAGTATATCTTTTGCGTACTCTGGTGAACATATGGAGAAATCCATATTCATAAACTTAATTTTTGTACTTAAAAGAGTGATGTACATTACTCGCCTCTACATCTCTCTCTCTACTTTGATTATCGAAATAGGAATCAGTTCTAGCTGAACTATGGTGAATTTCATTTCTTCATCAAGCCGGTGACTAGCTTTGCAGATGTACGTGTCTAGATAATAGGCAATTTGTATACTAGATCTGTATTCAGAACAGAGCAATCAAGGGGAAAAGAAGGGGATAGCCAATGGGTTGACCCAGGGTTGTTAGGGGGTGAAGGAAGGATTCGATTGTGATCAATTCGGTCTCGTGTGCTTTTATGGGTATGAGGGCGGATGTTACTTCCCGACTGCTCACACTGTGGGAGAGTTTTACTTGAGGAACCTGAAAAGGAAGGCAGATTAGTGTCGGTCTCAACAACCTTGGAGCGTGACCGCAGAGCCCAAGGGACAAGTGCTTGTCGCTGGTCACGCACGGCCTTTTCATGAGAAGTTTCTAAATTGTTAGCTCCGCTCTTCTTTAAAAGGCCTTACCACAGTAAACAGAAATCCGTGAGGTAGGGTGAGGTGTGACAATTTTAGGGTAGACCTTGTCTAAACCCTCCCTTCTTTGTGAGAAGGCAGCAGATACTGGTTGTCCGAGGGAAACACCTTACTACTGTCACACTCCTCTGCAGTCAGCAGTACGACTTCGCCCTCAGACCTTGAGTAGCTGCTTTTAGTCTCATCGTTCTCCAATCGACCTGCCTGGCATGGTAAAACCTACAGGAACATATATTCCATCCAATATACCTCAGTTGGATCATCACGATAGGCAAGTTCGACCACCACGTCAAAACAGCATCTACGGTCCCAGGTAATGAATGACCCAATAAATGTACAAAATACATTTACATTCAATAAGACTTAATCATCAATAGTAAAAATCAATAAAAAAAAACACTCAAACTGATCAAACAAAACTAAAAGTGTATGAAGGGCATAAAAACTTCAAAATGTTTTTAAAATTCACTTTATCGATAGACACACGAACCTCTATTCACATTTCTGCCATCTGATTGGTTCATTTCTCTTTTGTGTCCTTAAATAACCTTTTAGTTTGCATAAACGCTATGAAGAAACACAAAAGCATAAAACTTCAACTTTCCAAATAAAAGGTCATTTATTATTCATAAAAATTATAAAAAAATAATGATTTTTTTTTGTTCTAAACTATTATGATTATCTCATCAATATTGATTGACCTTAAGTTAGGTTATGTCTATAGTGAAGTGTACATTAGAAATGATTGACCAATAGACACTATACAATGATGGAGTGATTTTTGAATATAAAGTACGATTGAATAAATAAAGAGAGTATGGGGTTGTGTGGATTGTTGAGTATCATGAAAAAACTATGAATCGATCAATGTTAGACTACTATTAGAAACCTGAAAGCACTAGATGGCCGTATCGTTCTAGCTTGGGACTCAACAGTAGTACAAATTCACGACACCAGCTAGCGAAATTGAAAGTTTTGGATTTGATTCCAGTGATTTCAGAGAATCGTGGATGGGCAATGTTGATGAGTTATATACTAGAATGAAATGGCCGTCTAGTGCTTTTAAGTTTTTAATGGTAATCTCCCATTGATCGATTCATGATTTCAATAGTGGATAATTGTTTCTCCTCTAGTATAGGAATCAGTACCCGAAATTATGGTCAAACGAATTCTTCATTACGTTTATCTCTGGTTAAGTTAAATATCACTAAATTATACTCAGTGTATAATCTCTTTAAACCTTAATCGTTCTGATTACTGCTCTTAATTCTACTACCTCTACTACTTTGGAAGTTGAATTGACACATCCATCTGTTTGTACTAATGTGGTATGGCAACTTGAATTGATGTACGTACGTACGTACAGGGTTCTACGTTGTTGTTGACTGATTGATCTAACTAAATTATATTATCTTATTCATATAAAAAGGGTTTTATTTTGTTTAAACAATATCCTATCGAAATCATCTTCACTAACTCATCTCAGTTAAATGATAATTCGAATTGTAATTTCTTTTCATTGATTAAAAATTTTATTGAACTTTCTGAAGGTCACTCTAGTATCACTTAAAAGGTCGTCCATAACCTTATTGAATTGGTTTGTTTCAAATAATAAACCACTAGATTAAAGGCATCAGATAACACACTATGTTTCATAATATATTATCTATGAATGTCAGTACGATTCGATCGGATTTCGCCAACCTACATCATTTATGGCATAGACGAGATATCTGTTTGCTAACCGAACGACGAGTGTACTGCGCCGTGGAACATGGCCAGTCAGAGTAAAAGACATTGGTAGGTTACTGGTTTTCGATCATACGTGTCTCCGAAGCGTTACCGAGTGTATCATGGGACAACCGAGTAAGCAATACTGTTGTTAGGAATTGAGTATTAGGTAAAGGTGGCTGGTAAATAGATGAAATAATGAAACTTCATCGATTGAGGTGGTTGGGGTATGTGTTACGAATGCCTGAACACCGACTGCGTCGTCGAGCTATGGTTTGAGATATAGGAATAGGTTGGACGAAAGCTAGGGGGGACCAGTCCAAAACATGGCACAAATCCATGAAGCCACTGACAAGTGAACTGAGTCATGTCAGTAGATGTAGGCTATCCTGGTTGGGGTCCGCGAGATGAAAGTCACTGATGGTTAGCGACCTTGAATGACATGGCTCAGAATGGTTTGCATTGGCGCAGGTGCATCCACTCTTTGTGTTTTCCCCAATCCCAACCTTCTGCATCACTCATCACTTTATCTTTTTCCTTTTAAGTTTATTTCACTAGATTCTACTTCTTGAATAATATCTTCGAACCCTAAACTTCTCCATTAGCGTTAATACTTCTTCTACCTCTACTACAATGGGATTTTAATTAACAATTACATCTCTGTGCTAATGTGCTACAGCAACTTGAACTGACGTACGTACTAGTACGAAGTTCTACGTTGCTGTTGATTGATTGATCTATGAATTCAGTTAATCATATCTTAGATTACCTGAAGCTAAACTCATACACCACTGAACCTTACCTCAATAGCCTAGTAGTGAAGCTCTAGACACAATATCTGATTACCGGGTCATTGGTGGACACTGATGAAGAGTTCCATGATAGGATAGAACAGTTGTTGTTCAGTGCTTCCAAGTCCCTGATAGTTGCCTAACTTAGATCGGCTTGTAATTTCAGTGAAATGAAATTATCCTGGTTAGTTTATTTTCTTCATTTAGACTTAAGAAGATTATTGTTTTTACACATTTGAAATCATCAATCAATCATTGTTAGACCACCACCATTAGAAACCTAGAAGTACTGGACAGCCATTTCGTCCCGGTATAGGACTCATCCACTGTGCGCATCCACGAATCCTGTGCCTCGCAGGATTCGACCCCCGGCCTTGCGCGTGAACGCTTAACCTCTGAACCACTGAGCCGGAATCCACCAGTGTGAATGTCTAACTCTAATTGATCTAGGGATTTTGCGCGACCTCACCCAGTTGTCTTCGGTAGTTACTAAATACACTCAACAGGGTCGAACTCCACTGGTCACGTCTTCTCAACTAGAACTTTGAGAATTTCCTCACGAAGCTAGTCACTGGTGAGCACTGTTACGATATTTTCGGGCAGAGTTTTGGAGTTTCGTGTTTTCACACATTTGAAATCATCAACCAATCATTGTTAGACCACCATTAGCAGAAACCTGGAAGCACTGGACGACCGTTTCGTCCTGGTATGGGACTCATCAGTGGCAGTGCGCATCCACGACTCCTGCACCTCGCAGGATTCGAACCCAGAACCTTTGGTACTGTGTGGGAACGCCTAACCATCGGACCACTGGGCCGGCTGATATCCAAAGTTGTCTAACTCTGATTGATCTAGGGATTTTGCGCGACCTCACACATTTGTCTTCAGTAGCTACTACCTACACTTGACAGGGTTGAACTCCATTGTTCACGTCTTCTCACTAGAACTCTGAGAATTTCCGTATGAAGCTAGTTTATTTTCTCTCTCTAAGTAAATCTATTTTCTTTAGATTGTATGATTTATGGTTTCTCATCTATATGGATCAATATATTTGTGTTTGTACATTTCCAAATTAGAATTTTTGAATAGTGTTTACACACTGTTTTATTAGCTGTTCATTTGTAGTTGTGTTTAAATTTGGAAAACAGTACGTTAAAACATTTTCTCAAGTTAATAGTGAACTTAATCATGAATATTGTTGCGAATTCGGGATATGATCACAAAAACCTAACAAACAGACTGATCATATTGTAGTGAATGAGAACACAGGTGGGGCAACCGAATTGTATTTAGCGAAAATTACAGAGATACTCAGTAAATTAGGAAAACCATATCGTAAATCGTTAATTTGCAAATTATCAGTCCATCATATCTAACTGGACTGTTCCTGTTGCAAAACATCAATCCATTGTCACTATTCATGCGTTTCATAGAAATTCCATTGTGTTCCCACTCTTCCTTTCTTGACCTCTCCCTATCTTCGGCTGCCAGACATTACGTTGACACTCACGTCATATACTACTTATAAGTAACTCACACCACAATATTACTGATTATACTGTATGAGTAAATTTTCAAACAATCAAATCAAATTACATGATATTATCAACTTTGAAAAACTTGTTGCGTATGTTATTGTTGGAATCGAACACTATTCTTTTTTAAATATACCTCCTGTTTAGACTTACTTTTTTCGTCTCAATAAAATAAGTTAATATAGTCATCATAATTCAAATCGAGTCAGTATAAAATAGGATTGCGTTCTCGGAACTTAAGTATACGACTTTTACTCTTATCTCTCTACAAAAGATTGAATGAACTTATTACCATGGCCAACTTTAGTCACTTCCTTATCAAAAAAAATTATCACCACAAGTTGGAGCAATAAAGCTAAGTAAATGATTGATTTTCAACTAGCGAATTACTTAGATTTATTATTTATTCTACTCTACATCAACTTTATCGACTACGAGAAAGCATTCGATAGTGTGGACGGGAAAACACTGTGGAGGCTTCTTCGACACTACAGTGTGCCTGAGAAAATAGTCAACATTATATGGAATTCTTATGATGGATGAAATTGTAAAATTGTGCATGGAGGACAAACTCGTTCAAGGTGAAGACCAGTGTCAGGCAAGGTTGCTTACTCTCACCCTTTCTCTTTCTCCTGGTCATCGACTGGATTAAGAGAAGACGTGAACATCTGGAGGGAAGCACGATATTCAATGGATAGCTAGGACGCAGATGGACGATCTGGACTTCGCAGATGACCTGGCTCTTCTATCTTACAAGAAACAACAAATGCAAGCGAAGACAACCAGAGTACCAGCAGTAGGTCTAAACATACATCAAGGGAAAATCAAGATTATCCGATGCAACACAACATGCACCAACCAAATCGCTGCTGATGGAGATGTCTTGGTGGACGTTGACACCTTCACATATCTGGGCAGCATCATCGACAACCAAGGTGTATCTGATGCAGATGTGATGGCGCGGATTGGCAAAGCAAGGGTTGCATTTTTACAGTTGAAAAATATCTGGAACTCCAAACAAATATCAATCAACACCAAAATTAGAATTTTCAATACAGATGTCAAGACAGTTCTACTGTATGGAGCGGAAACTTGGACAACTACCAAAGCCATCATCCAGAATATACAACTGTTTATTAACAGTTGTCTACGCAAAATATTTCGGATTCGTTGGCCAGACACTGTCAGCAACAAGTTACTGTGGGAGAGAACAAACCAGATTCCAGTGGAGGAGGAAATCAGGAAGAAGCGGTGGAATTGGATAGGACACAGACTACGAAATGCACCTAACTGCGTCACGAGACAAGCCCTCACTTGGAACCCTCAAGGCAAAAGGGAAAGAGGAAGGTCAAGAAACACATTACGCCGAGAAATAGAGAAAGATATGAGAGGAATGAACAAACATTGGACAGAACTGGAGAGGGAAGCCCAGGACGGAGTTGGATGGAGTAAACTGGTGGGCGGCCTTTGCTCCATTGGGATTGACAGGCGTAAGGAAGTCATTATTTATTATATGAAAATTCACAGATTATCTATTCAACGAACAATTATTGATGTTCAAAATGACTTGTCTTCTTCTGTCTAACGTCTACTTGAAGTATATACTAATAATATTATCCAGAAGGACGATGAAAGCTCCACAACTAAACTAACCAGCTTAGAGAATGAAACTCCAACATAATGGTCTATTTGAACTACAAGTTTTCTATATCATCTCCATTTTCAACACCACGTACTTAAGCCGGTCACCCCTAATTCAGCATAAGTCACCGACCAAAATCCTCCAATTTACTCTGTCCTACGCCTTCTGTTCCAGTTCTAACCAATTGCTGTTCATTCTTATCGTGTCTTTTTCCAGTCCTCTGCATAATGTGTTCCTTGGCCTTTCTCTTCACCTCTGACCTTGAAGGTTCCAAGTGAAGGCTTGTATTTTGACGTAGTTGGGTGCTTTCCACAGTGTGTGTGTTCGATCCACTTCCAGCGCTTCTTTGTGATTTCTTCCTCCACTAGAATCTGGTTTATTCTCTCTCTCTCTCTCTCTCTCACAGTAGGTTGCCGCTGATGGCATCTGGCCAATAGATATTCAGTATATTGCGTAAACATCTGTTAATAAATACTTGTATCTTTCTGGATGATTGCTTTTATAGTTCTCCAAGTTTTCCCCCTCCATATCTAATAAAAATGCGTTGACATTATAATTTTCAACACATTACACATTCATTGTACTTTTTATCTAAATTTTTTCAATATAGACTCATCATCCACAATATATAGAAATTATTACACAATCAAATTATCAAAATGCTTATTTAATTATTTATCACTGTAAAAAATCCAAATGGAAATGGAAATTCAACTCTGATTCTAATTGGTTCATTCATCAAAAATGTTCATCACTGCATTTGAATGAAATTCAACCAATTGATCACATTCAAACAAAATTGAACACATTGAATAATACTACTACAACTCCTCCTCCTGCTCAACCACCTGTAGATAGATCAACAACAAATCGAAGAAATAATTGTTTTAATGCGCACAGCCATTTGAAACAAACAAATTCAATGATTCAATCATTAAATGATTTATTTCATGCATCAATCATTTATCGAAATTATAATAAAAAACCATATACCACTAATTATTTATCAATAAAATCATCTCGAATCATATTTAAATGGTTACAATTTTATTCAATGAAATCAATGAAGAATGAATCTCACCATTCCCTAACATCTTCGTCACCATCCTCATTGTCATCAATTGATTGTGTAAATAATCAGTCATCAGTAAGTTGTCGAGGTTTTTTTTCCCCGGTTCCACAGTTTCGAAAGTGATTGTTATTGTTGCGGACGTTAGATACCTAGAACTCACTTGATTAAGGTCCTAATTCTGGATTTTGTGGTTTCGTGCATGGGTTGATCAGTTGATCTTGAGATTACATTTCTGTTACTCATGCACGTAAACATATCAACCTGATACACTTGAACTATTGCGGGTTTACCTAGTCAGAAAACGAGAGCGAGGATCGAGGATCCGGTGACACGACATGCTACTCAAATCCGATTATACCAACCTCCATATTTAGTAAAAATAAGAAGACGTGATATGAAGTAGAACCTGTATTCTAGAAGCATCCCGAAAGTACGAGGTCCGAGTCCAGAAGAGAATCAGGATCCTGGACTAGGAATCCGGGACCGAGCCATCGTCCTGGTCGTGGTCATAAAACGTTACACATAATGCGTATTTATACATTTTGGTCGAATAGGAAATGGCATCGAAGTCTGTGACATTGATAGTTAAGACGACCGATAAGAAACAGCATTTGAAGTGACATTGATAGTGAGGACAACCAATAAGAAATGACATTGAAGCACTTGACATTCACATCTAAGATGACCATAAAATTGACCAGTAGGAATTAACCAATAGGAATTGACCAATAATAATTCTCTTCGGATATTGGATGAATATCCTAACAATTTCTCACCAGGAAAATCCTTTACTGTCATTGGTTAATGTATTATTTTAGTACATAATTTTTGTGGCTCTCCCATGGACGGTTCTATCATTTATAAATTTTTCTGCTTGTCAGACTCATATTTTCTGGGTGCTTTGTAGAATACACTTTCTTCGCCTTATCAAGACTACTTGATATAGTTAACCGGACCAGGGAAAACCGGTTAGAGTAGCCTATCGTGTCATTGGATCATTTGTCTTCAATCTCGTTTACCGAGTAAGGTGAACTCGTAATATCTGCAAACATATCAAATGACCAGTCATAATAGTTGATGTGTGTAGAAAAAACAGGTAGTCTGGCATATTATTCAACTGCTGAAATTAAATACCCATACGCTTTTTTTGGTGTGATCAAGTTTTCTATGCTAGATAATTAAATTGTGAAGTTTCTTTTTTTGTATGTGTAAATTGTTGTTCTAAATAACAGCAGAACTTAATTTTTCAAAGAACTGTATGATCAACTAGATAGTCGACGAAATGAATCTACCTTTTTTCATCACAGCTTACGACTTCAAATGATCGATGAAACCAAATGACTTCAATGAGTACAGGATAAGCATCGACATGAATTTTTTTTGAGCGGAAAAGTTAAACTTCAAGGGAATTTTAATCAATTTACAATCAGAAGACATGTCGAGATGAAAATTGATTTTGTTAGAGTATATGTAAAAAAGGTCAATCCACGACGTAGTTAAAGCTGCTAGAGGTCAAGTAATAATAAATGGAAATTCTAAGATCTATAATCAGTCAACAGTAATGTAGAACTTCGTATGTACGTACATCAGTTCAAGTTGCCATTACCACATTAACACAAGGGTTGGTCGATGAGATAAGAGAGTTGTTAGGAGATGTAGAAAGGATTCCATTCTGACCGATTCGGTCTCATGTACTTCTATGGGTATGAGGGTGGATGTTACTTCCCGGCTGCCCAAACTGTGGAAGGGTTCTTGTAAATGAAGACCTTCTAACTCCCAGAGCAGAGTTTAAAAGGTTTGAATCATTTTTTCTTGTTAGCGTTTTTTTAGCGATTTAGATTTTGCGGGATTGGGTCGCTAGCCTTACTCTCAGCCCTCCTCCTTTATCCGGGCTTTGGACAGGCAGTAGCCCTGAAGGGCATAAAGGGCATACGTAACACATGCCCCGACCACCTCAACTGATGAAGTTTCAATGCTCCATCAATTGATTTGCCATCCGTACGCAGAACTCGTTTCCTAACGACAGTATTGCTTACTCGGTTGTCCCACGATATACGAGCAATGCTTCTTAAACATCTATGATCGAATACTAGTAACCTACGAACATCTACTCTTAACGGCCATGTTTCGCATAGGTACAGTAGGACAGAGCGAACTACTGCTCAGTACACTCGTCCTCTGGTTAACAAGCGGATATCTCGCCTGTGCCATAAGTGACGCAGGTTGGCAAAAGCCAATCGAGCCTTCTGTATCCTTTGCTGAGATTTCGTCAATCACCAGACCATCAGCACTGATGAGACTCCCCATATAATTGAAGCGGTCTACACGTTTGACTACTTCACTCCCTATCACCAGTGAAGGACATTCGTCCTTTGGTTAGCAAACGGATATCTCGCCTGTGCCATAGATGACTCAGGACAGCCGTTTCATCTTATTATGGGATTCATCAGCAGTAAGCACTCAGGAAGTGCCTGCGTTCGAGTCCTGTGAGTAGCGAAACTCGTGGATGCGCACTACTGATGAGTCCCTATAACAGGATGAAACAGCCATTCAGTGCTTTCAGGTTTCTAATGGCGACCTAACAATGATTCATTTATGAATACAAAAAGTAACCATTATAACTGCATTAATATCTCATCAAATTAGCAATTGTTAATTGATCTGCGTCGGCTCAGTGGTATAACGGTAAGGGCGCTCGCGCACAATATCGAAGGTCCTGGGTTCGTATCTTGCGGGGTGCGGGAGTCATGGATGCGCACTGCTGATGAGTCCCATACCACGACGAAACGGCCGTCTAGTGCTTCCAGGTTTCTAATGGTGGTCTAACATTGATCGATTCACGCTTTCAAAAATGTTCTATTTTAGCCATCTTTAATCTTTCTCATTGCAAATACACATATATTTTTTCTTCAGTTTTCTACCAAATCGTGTAAATTCACTCACCATCATCGTCATCATCATCATCATCCTGATTCACAAGCATTGGATTCAACTATACCTGGTGGTGTCACTAATCCATCAGAAGATATTATCAATCAACGATTATGTACAAGTAATCCAATCATCCATAGCCCCCTTAATCATCCATCCAATATTTTACTTGGCATATTTTTTGAATGTGGAAAATATTTTATATTTGAATTTTGTACAATACATGAAAGAAATACATGTTTACAAGTATTCAATAAAATTATTCATATCAATAAACAAATTAATGCTTATCCAGAAATTGGTAAGTGATTTTTAACTGGTATTAATTAATTTTATATATAGTGAATAATATGAATGAATGAATGAATGAATCATTGTTAGAGCGCCTGTGCTAGTGACTGACTAGATTTGTGCTAGTGAGTAGCTATGACTAGTGGAATGCAAAACCCTGTCAACAAATGTAGGCAGTTGGATATTGGCCGGCTCAGTGGTTCAAAAGTGAAGCGTTCACGCGTAAGACTGAAGGTTTGAGGTTAGAATTCTGTGAGTAGCAGAAGCGGTAGATGCACACTGCTGATATGTCCCATACGAAGGCGAAACTACCGTCTAGTGCTTCTATTAGTGTGTAGTGAAGGAGGACACAGGTGAGGGCAACCGAATTGTATTTAACGAAAATTACAGAGTTACTCAGTAAAAATAGGAAAACCATATCGCAACCGTTAATTTGCAAATCTTCAATCCATCATCAATCCATTGTCTGACATTTCACTATTCATGCGTTTCATACAAATTCCATTGTGTTCCCACTCTTCCTTTCTTGATCTTCCCTCATCTTGTGGTGCCAGAGATTACGTTTACACTCACGTCATATACTACTTATAAGTAGCGCTCACCACAAGTGGTCTAACAGGGATTCATTCATGATTTCAGAGTAAAACTACGATCCCCATAAATACTATAATGTCAAAATTCATTATTAATATTATTGTTGTTGTGAAGTGTATGCTGTCTATAGTCATTTTGTGTTTTGGTAGTCTCGTGGTAATTAAGATATAACTTGATATCGGTGAACGGAATGTAAACCACTGACTGACACAATCGATTTTCTGTAATCCAAAGCACAGTTAACTCTACAGTAAGAAGTTTGAAGCTAGCAAAATGTTTGTATGAATCGGCAAGTATTTAATTCAAGTGTAATTTATACAGTAGTACAAAAGCTTCCTTGAAGGGATTATAAAATAATACACTAAAAGAGATTCGGAACCAATCAAGTGTAAGATCGTTTCAAGTGGGAAACAAAAACTAACAGTAAGGAAGGGATGTTTTTGATGTGAAGATAGGGAATGCAAATTTTTTAAAATAAATTACAAAATTAAGAGATTTAATAAGCGATTTCTGAGGATCCAGCATCCTTAACATGTTTATACCAGTCAGTCAGTCAGTTGTAACGTAGAGCGTGATATATATGTACATCAGTTCAAGCTATCATCACACATTAGTACAGAGAAACGAAATTTTCAATTCAATTCCCATGTTGATAGAGGTAGTAGAAGTATTAGCGGTAATCGAAAACATTAAGGATCGAAGATATGATCTAAGTAGTATAAACCAGTGAAATAAGTTTAAAACGAGAAAAACGGTCAAGACGAATTCAGTAGATTAGAAGCTGTGAGAAGACAAAGACTGGATGATGCATCCGCATGATTGCAACTAAGTTCCAGCCATGTTATTTAAAGCCTGTAACCTGAACTAGTGATAGGGAGTGAAGTAGTCGAGCATGTTGATCGCTTCACTTATCTGGGGAGTCTCATCAGTGCTGATAGCCTTGTGACTGACAAAATCTCAGCTCGCATACAGAAAGCTCGACTGGCTTTTGCCAACCTGCGTCACCTATGGCGCAGGTGAGATGTCCGTTCGCTAACCAAAGGACGGGTGTACTGTGCAGCAGTTCGTTCCGTTCTCCTATATGGGTGCGAAACATGGCCGTTAAGAGTAGAGGACTTCCGTAGGTTACCAGTCTTCGATCATCGATGTCTCCGAGGCATTGCTCGTGTATAATGGGACAACCGAGTAAGCAATGCTGTTGTTAGGAGACGGGTGCTAGGTATGGACGGCATATCAGTAGATGAAGCATTGAAACTTTATCAGTTTAGGTGGTTGGAACAATTGTTACGTATGCCCAACCACCGACTGACTCGACGAGCTATGTTTTGTGATGTAGGAGTAGATTGGAAGAAAGTTATGGTCGGCCAGAACAAAACATGGCAGAAATGCATGAAGTCACTGACAAGTGGACTGAGTCATGTTGGTAGATGTAGACTACCTGGTTGTGGTCCGCGAGACGAAAGTCACCAATGGTTAGAGACCTTGAATGACATGGCTCAAAATCGTTTGCAATGGCGCAAGTGCATCCATTCGTTGTGTTCTCTCAAATCCTAATCTTCTGGATTCGTCAGCACATCTACCTTTGTCTTTCTAAATTTATCTCACTGAATTATACTTCTTGAATAATATCTTCAAACCCTAGTCTTCTTCATTACCATTAATACCTCTACTATCTTTATGACTATGGGATTTGATTTGACATTTGTGTCTCTGTGCTAATACTGTGGTATGGCAACCTGAACTTATGTACATACGTACGAAGTTCTACGTTGGAACTGACTGACTGAAAGCCTGTAACAACTGGTTACGATTGTCTTGCAGACGACTACAACCAGTTAGTCTATACATGTTAACCTGGTTCAGTCCAATTGTCAATGACTTTAATGGACTGATGTCATATTTTGTTTTGACCGCCCTTCGCTCTTTCTTTTAACTCACTCCTATACAAGGCAACATCATCGTTTTTGTGTGAAACGTACTAGGTTCGAATCTTAATGTGACCAATAATACTAGGATTTAGATACATCCAAATAATAAGGCCAACATATATATAACAGAACTCATGTTTACTCGACTCCACAACTAATTAATTACATAGTAAATGTTTTGAAAACATTTGATAGGATACCATAGTAAGGCATCTGTTTAAAATTGACATTTACAAATAAACACCTACTATGCGCCGTCGTAAACAACTGGAATACACGGTTGTGGTCAGTTGATTAAGTTTCTTATTGAATAATTTTCAAATTGTTATTGATAATTGAATATTTCAATCACCAACCTCTTCGTTTGATATGAATTTTAAATTCACGTATATATTAATTGATAAAACTAAGTGGGAATGTACGCAAATCATCCTACCTGATATGACCTCGATCAATAGTTGATAACCTTGACCAATGGAAATCAATTCCGATCATGATCAGAATTTGTAGTGGAACTTGACTCTTGATTTTATAAAATGATTTTATTTGTAGCGCATATTTTTTCGTGTTTTAGAGATTATCTGTTTCGATCGATAATGTCTTTTATTGGTGTTTCGTTTTTCTCTCTTATTGTAATCAAAACTATTGTTAGTTTAACTGATGATAAGGGTGTAACAATTTTTAGATGTTATATATATATATATATATATATATATATATATATATATATATTAGTAATGAATAACTTTAAAATACTCATTGTCTCTAGATATTGAAGAAAATTCAGCTAGATAAAATTTGTGACTAATCTATGTAGTCAGTCAGTCAGTCAGTCAGTCAGTTGCAACGTAGAACATCGTACGTATGTACATAAGTTCATGTTGCCATACCACAATATTAGCACAGAGACGCAAATGTCAAATCAAATCATCCCATAGTGATAAAGATAGTAGAGGTATTAATGGTAATGAAGAAGACTAGGGTTTGAAGATATTATTCAAGAAGTATAATTCAGTGAGTGAGATAAGGTTAGAAAGACAAAGGTAGATGTGCTGACGATTGCAGAAGGTTAGGATTTGAGAGAGCACAATGAATGGATGCACTCGCATAGACTAATCTGTGCGAAGTATATCTAAGCAATATAAATGGCCATTGCTAAAAAGCCAACTATTTTTCTCAACAAAAAAAGAAACCTGTAAATGTCAATAACTACCGAAGGCAATGGGTCAAGTTGAGCAAAATCCCTAGACTGATCAGAGTTGGACATCAACACTGTTGGATGCTGCCAGCTCAGTGGTTTAGAGGTTAGGCGTTCACGTGCAAGTTCGAGGGTCCTGTATTCGAATTCTGCAAGTAGCAGTAGTGGTAGATGTGCACTGATGATTAGTCACAAATGGCCGTCCAGTGCTTCGATGTTTCTAATGGTGGTCTAACAATGATGCCATCATGATTTCACTGTGTAAAAACAATGTTCTCCTGATATGCTCGTCAGTTGATATGCATGAAACTATTACGAGTTCAACTTACTCGGTAATGAGAGCAAAGAAAAATGATGCAGTGACACGATAGACTATTCTAACCCTTTGTCTCCGGGCTGGCTAACTATATCAGGAAATCTAGGAATAGCGTACAGAGTGTATTCTACGAGCACCCAGAAAATACAAGGTTGACAAGCACACAAATCGAGCCCTATTTAAACATGATAGAAACTTCCTTGTGAGAGCCACAAAAATAGCGTACTAAAATAATATATCATTCAATGAAAGTGAAAGATTTTCTGATTGCGATATGTAATCTCAAGGTCAGCTGGGTGGCTTATGCGCGAAAACACAGAAATTTCAAAGTCAGGACCTTTTCTAAGTGAGGTCTAACGACCTAACGCACAAGTTCGAAGTTCGATCGGGTTCGAGTCTTGCGAGAAGCAGGAATCGCGGATATGTACTGCTGATTAGTCACATACTAGGACAAAACGGTCATTCAGTGCTTCCATGTTTCTAATTGTGGTCTAACAATGATTCATTCATGATTTGAATGTGTAAACACAACGATCTACATAATACCTTAATGTAAGAAAAGTTCAATCCAAATAGGCATGCCTCATTCTAGTTAGAAGTGGATAACAACACAATAGTGTGTTTCAAGCCAATAATGTTATTGAGTTCGAGCCCTTTGAGTGAACATAAATTATGAAAAAAGGGCAGATACATTGAGATGACAAGTCCCACAGGAGACGGACGAAACTTACACCATGGATTCCACTGTTAGCCATCATCATCTGGTGCGGCTATGAAGGCGGTTGTCACTTCCCAACTGACTATATCGTGGATGGTTGTTTCTTGAGGAACCTGAAAAGGAAGATAGATCAGTGTTGGTCTTGGAGACATGGGAGCGTGACCGCAGAGTCCAAGGGACAACTGCTTCAGGCCGGTCACGCACGGCCTTTTCATGAGAAGTTTTTTGAGTGTTAGCTCCGCTCTTGAAAGCCCTTAGTGGGCACCCTTACCACCAGAGACGGAAATCCGTAAGATAGGGTGAGGTGTGACATTTTTAAGGTCGACCTTTTCTAACCCTTCCTTCCTTGTGAGAAGGCAGCATCGCTGCAGATGCTGGTTGTTCAATAGAAACACCTTAACTGCTGTCACACCCCTCTGCAGTCAGCAGTACGACTTCGCCCTCAGACCTTGAGTAGCTGCTTTTAATCTGATCGTTCTCCAATCTGCTACCTGGCATGGTAGAACCTTCAGGAACTTAATTTCCATCCAATATAGCTCGGTTGGATCATCACGATAGGCAACTCTGACCACCACGTCAAGCTAGCAGCTTCGGTCGGACCATCATTATCTACCTTGTGCTTGTGAATAATCATGACGATAATATCGAGCTAATCCGTACGGGATACACACACACACATGCATATGCCAAAGTAGTCGATCATTTTTGCAAGCTTCAACATCAATAGAACGATTCAACTAATTAATAACAATGGCTTATTAATTATTTGATTGGATGAACGTTAAGTGTACTTTCTCGAATTCATTTCATAAATTGCTAAAGGTTTGTTGGAAATTTTAATCTGGCTTAGGTTATCTGTTTGTTATTGATAATACTGCTTCATTATTTTTTCAATTAGAGTTATGGAGATTAGTGTTTTTACACACTGAACTCATTGATCAATTAATCAATTATTGTTAGTCAGCGTTTCAGGATGGTGATGACACCAAGTGAATTATTGTCTCTGTACGTGGACACACGTTGTTGAACCTCTGCATTTCCAACATAATATTCCCACTGAATGTTAGCAGTCGTTCAGCGACAACGGTAATCAAATACAAAAAAACTTTTCTAGTATCTTCAACTTGAAGAGATCAAGTTTCACATGCATAGAGCATAACTCCTCTCAACGACACATTGTAGACCCGACCCTTTATGGCAGTTAAGAGTAGAGGACTTTCGTAGCTTACTAGTCTTTAATCATCGGCGTCTCCGAAGCATTGCTAGTGTATCATGGGACAACCGAGTAAGCAATGATGTCGTTAGGAAACGAGTACTATCTAATGATGGCAAATCATTAGATGAAGTATTGAAACCTCATCAGTTGAGGTGGTTCGGACATGTGTTACGTATGGCCAACCACCGACTGCCTCGACGAGCTATGTTTTGTGGTGTAGGAGTAGGTTGGAAAAAAGCTAGGGGTGGCCAAACCAAAACATGGCAGAAATCCATGAAATCACTGACAAGTGGACTGAGTCATGTTGGTAGATGTAGGCTATCTGGTTGGGGTCCACGAGACGATAGTCACCGATGGTTAGAGACCTTGAACGACATGGCACAGAATCGTTTGTAATGGCACAGGTGCATCCACGCTTTATGTTCTCTCTAATTCTAACCTTCTGAATTCCTCATAATCTCTATCTTTCTCTTTCTAAATTTATCTCACTGAATTATACTTATCGAATCATATCTTCACTCGTTACTGCTAATAATTCTATTATCGCTATCACTCTTGGATTTGAATTGACAATTACATCTCTGTGCTGATGTGGTATGACAACCTGAACTGATGTACTTACGTACGAAGTTCTGCGTTGTATCTATCTATCTAGACCCTACTCTTTACAGCCAGACTCACATCACCAAATCGCCATAGATAGCCTAGATTGACATAAGCCACTATAGCTTTCACTATCCGTAAATTGACTACATTACTTTCGCCATCATCAGCAATGATAGTACACAGTGATAGTTTTTGAAAACCATTAAACAAACTGTATAAATATCGTCAAAACTCTTCACTACATACAAATCCCTATATGCATACGAAACAATAATAATAATAATAATAAACAATGTAGAAATTGGTACATGAGCGTATATCAGTTCAAATTGCTATATCGCATTAGTACAGAGAGAGATAGATAGATAGAATTGTAAATTCAAACTGTATAGTGGTAGAGGTTGTAGTAGTATTGGCAGTCATAGAATAGATTAGATTTCAAAGAGACGAATCGAGAAATATATACAATTGAAGTAAATTTTTAAATAAAAAACGGGAGAAAGACAATCAAAAGGAATTCAGATTAGAATTTGAGAGAAGACAAACAATTGAATGCATCTAATCTGCTGAAAATGATTTTGAACCGTTTCATCTTTCTACTGGTCGACTTCCGTTAGAACTAAGGATCAAAAACACAACAAACAATCAGTGCATTCTTAGTTACTGGTCAGTATAAACAGACAGATGCAACGCAGAAAATCGTACGTAAGTACATTAGTTCAGGTTGCCATACCACATCAGCACAGAGACGCAACTGTCAGTTCAAATCATATAGTGGTAGCGATAGTAGAAGTATTAGCAGTAATGGAGAAGATAAAGGTTCGAAGATATGATTCCAGAAGCATAATTCAGTAAGATAAGTTTAATAAAAGAAAGATAGAGATGATGAGGAATGCAGAAGATCAGAATTTCATAGAACACAAAGAGTGGATGCACCTGCGCCATTGCCAACGGTTCTGAACCATGTCGTTCAAGGTCTCTAACCATTGGTGACTATCGTCTCCTAGACCCCAACCAGGTAGTCGACAACTACCGACATGACTCAATCCACTTATCAGTGACTTCATGAATTTGTGCTATGTTTTGGTTTGACTGCCCCTAGCTTTCTTCCAACCTACTCCTACACCACAAAACATAGCTCGTCCATGCAGTCGGTGGTTAGCCATACGTAACACATATCCCAACCACCTCAACTGATGAAGTTTTAATGCTTCATCTATTGATTTGCCAACCTTACCTAGAACTCGTTTCCTAACGACATCATTGCTTATGCGGGTGTCCCATGATACACGAGCAATGCTTCGGAGACATCGATGATCGAAGACTAGTAACCTATTGAAGTCCTCTTCCCTTATCGGCCATGTTTCGTATTCGTTTAGTAGGACGGAGAGAACTACTGCACGGTACACTCATCCTTCGGTTAACAAGCCTGCGCCATAGTTGACGCAGGTTGTCAAAAGAATGGTATCTGGTTGACGAATTAAGATGAACTACCAAAGACAACTGGTGGAGGTCGAGCAAAATCCCTAGATTGATCAGAGTTAGACATTCACACCGTTGGATGCCGGCCCAGTGGTCCAGAGGCTAGGCATTCGAGTGCAAGACTGAAGATCTTGGATTCAAATCCTGCGAGGTACAGGAGTCGTGGATGTGCACTATCACAGATGAGTCCCATACCAGGACGAAACAGCCATCCAGTGTTTCCAGGTTTCTGATGATGCTCTAACAACAAAGATTGATTGATTGAGTGATTGATGATTTCAATTATGTAAAAACACTAATCTCCATAACTCTGATTGAAATAACAATACTAGTGAGCTTTTCATCATCCTATTTATTGTGAATTCTTTTCACTGATTCAATATGAATTTCAAACAATAAACTTGAACTATTCATTGTTATCGTGTATATTCAAGGGTCATTTTGTTGTTTTTGTCTCGGTCTTTTTTACATAAATATTCGCTTTATTTCACTCACTCACTCACTCACTCACTCTCACTCTTTGACGCTGCTCTCACTCTTCCATCTGCCTCACTCATCCATCTCTCTCTCACACATTGATTGATATATTATTTTATTCATGTGTCTAGACAGAATGAAACACAAAATAGCGAAATATAAATAAAAATCTCTACTCATTTATTATTATTATTTCAACATTTGAGACAGACTGATTGTAAGTGTAAAATGTAAACAACGGCCATAATACATGAATTAATAGAGAGTAAATAAGAAGGCTTGAATGAATGAATACAAATCTTAATCTAGTTAGTACATTGATAAATCAGTGATGGACATACAGACATTTATATATACAAAAACACACAGACACACACACACACATTATATTCCTATATATGAAATCTTATGATTTACAACTCGATAGATTAGTTCATTTGTACAAAACAAAGTTAGTTTTTTAATATTAGAGTTGTGGAAAGGATTATGTGCACAGTGACTGACTAACTTCGTGGGGGAATTCTACGAGTTCTAGTGAGAGGCTGTGATTAATGGAGTTCAGTCTGTGTTAGGTGTGTGAGGCAGTTACCCACCGAAGATAATGAATGAGGTTGTATAATATTGTAGATTGATTGAAGTTAGACATGAACGCAACTGGACGCCGGTTCAGTGTTAAGCGTTTGTGTGCAAGACCGTAGTTCCTAGGTTCGATTCGCGCAAGCGAGGGTCATGAATGTGTATTGCTGATGAGTCACATAGTAGTGTGGTGTGTGCTACTTATACGTACGATATAAGTAGTATAAGAAGGGATGTGAAAGAAGAAGTCTCACGGTCAGAAGAGGAAAACGGAAAGCAAATGGAGCAAAAGCAAGAAGTAAATGGAGTAGTACCAACAGGAAGGAAAGGAAGCAACAGCAGGAATGGAAGAAGGATGGAGCGTTGGAAGTCACTACTCAAAGATGGTGTGCAAATAGAGTGTTTTCGTTTTTAATTGACGAAGAGTGTAAATTTGCTTAAAACAATCTTCCGCGCCTGCCTCAGTCTTCTCTGTAGGACCGAACGACCGTCCAGTGCTGCCAGGTTTCCAAATGGTAGTCTAACATTGATCAATTCAGAAGTTCAATGAAAACTAAGAAGAGTTTTTATTGTACGCTTGACATTTATTTCCACATCATGATTCTGATAATTAGTTAAAGAATTGATTAAAACGATGAAATATTTATTTCTTTTCATGTTAGAGTTAATAATTATTGAAATCACTCAAAGAAGCTTCCAGAGGCCGCCTGGTAGATGAGGCGCCTACATCTAATCACAGCTTCATAGAATTTCTAGAATGTGGATATGGTATAAGGTGATTGGACAATAGTGTAACAATGTTAATTGCTGATTGGATGATTTTTAAATAATGCACTCATTCTGATTAGAAAAACTATAAATACACATATTTTCTCTGTACATTTTAACACTTAGTGGATTAAGGGTTTCGTTTGTTTTCCTATTGGACTTTAATTTGCAACCGTGGGAAGCCGTTCTGCTAGTCTTGATACCAAGAGTTATATTGTGTTTGATCCATTCTGGTAACAGACGACACAATATGTGCCATGAAAGCGTTCATGCGCAACTCCTAAGGTCCTGACTTTGAATTCTGTGCAAGTAGCAGAAGTTGTGGATACACACTCAGTCAGTCAGTTAGTTAGTTGCAACGTAGAACTTCGTACGTATGTACATAAGTTCAAGTTGCCATACCACAATATTAGCACAGAGACGCAAATGTCAAATCTAGTCCCATAGTGATAAAGATAGTAGAGGTATTAATGGTAATGAAGAAGACTAGGGTTTGAAGATATTATTCAAGAAGTATAATTCAGTGAGATAAGATTGAAAAGACAAAGGTGGAGGTGTTGATGAATCCAGAAGGTTAGGATTTGAGAGAGCACAACGAATGAATGCACTTGCGCCATTGCAAACGATTTTGAGCCATGTCGTCCCAAGGTCTCTAACCATCGGTGACTTCCGTCTCGTGGACCCCAACCATGTAGCCTACATCTACCAACATGACTCAGTTCACTAGTCAGTGACTTCATGGATTTCTGCCATGTTTTGGTTTGGCTGCCCCTGGCTTTCTTCCAATCCACTCCTACACCACAAAACATGTGAATGCCCACTGTTACTAGTGAGTCCCATATCAGAAAGAAACGACTTTCCAGTGCTTCCATGTTTCTAATGATAGTCTAACAAAGATTCATTCATGATTTCAACGTGTAAAAACAACGATCTGCATAAAACTATAATTCAGAAACAATTACACTTCGTAATCTTTCGAATTATTTGTGCTGAAGTTCATGTTAACTCGCTAATCAAATACCATTCTATATTCTATACCAGTCACTAAGAATGAACCGGTATCATGTTTGTCTTTCATCCTTAGTTCGAATGGAAGTTGACTAGTTGAGATGAAAAACAGTTCAAAATCATTTTCAATAGCATAAATGCACATCTATTGTTTATCTTCTTCTTTTCATGTCTTTCTTCAAATGTCTGCATATTGTGTTCTTTAGTCCTCTTCCTTTCCTTCAGTCTTAAGAGTCCCAAGTTAGGAAATTTTCACAATATGTGTTCTTTTGCACCTAGAGCCCTTTTTTCCTAATTTGATTCTTCAACTGCAAGTTAACTTTTTCCTTTCCACAATAGATTCACACTACTAAGAATGAAATCCTATTCGATTTTGTTTCAAAAGCGCCTGCCTACAGCTTATTCACTTGATGGGACCTTAACAGGTCGTAAACATCATTGTGGATTACATTACTGGCCACTGTTTATTTATTTATTGAGATCTGATGCTTATCGTGTCATGTTTATCATAAATAAAACTATATTGAACTTGGGAATCAATTAAGGTACCTATAGTCTGAACGGAATACTTTTTTTAAAATGTATGTATTATTCCAGTGTGTGTGCGTGTGTGTGTGTGTATTGATTTAGGTACTGTTTGAGAGGATTTTTAATATGATCACTTTTATTGATTATTGAAAATAATTGGTTTATGTTTTTACTACTTCGTTTCTGACTGTAAGTGCTACCTTGACATGATGGTCGAACTTGCCTATCATGATGACCCAACCGAGCTATATTGGCTGCAACATACGTTCGTGTAGGTTCTATCATGCCAACCAATGCTATACTTAGGAAACGAGTATTAGATATAAGGATGGCAGATCAATAGATGAAGTATTGAAGTGGTTGGGACATGACCACCGAGTGCCTCAACAATCGGTGTTGTCCGATGTGGAGGTATGTTGGAAGAAAGCTAGAGGCATCCGAAGCAAAACATGACACAAAACGATGACGTCACTGACAAGTGGACTGAGCCATATTGTTAGGTGTCGCCTACCTGGTTGTGGCCCGAAAGATGATACTAATCGATGATTAGCGACCTTAAATGAAATGGCTGAAAATTGTTTGTTTGTGTTCTGACAAATTTTAATCCTCTGAATTCCTTGTGAATTTTTATCACTGAATCACACTTATCGAGTCATATCTCCGAATCCTACTGTTTTCTATTACTGCCGATACTGCTACAACCTCTACCACTATAGGATTCGGAGTGACAATTCCATCTCTCTCTCTCTGTGTGTGTGTGCTAAAGTAGTATCGTGACTTGAAATGATGTACGCTCAGATACCAAGTTCAAACATTGTTGCTGGTGACTGACTAGTCAAATAACCTGTATGTTTTACCTACTGTTGGGGATGTTAGATACCCAAAACTCGCTTGTTAAATGCCCTATTTTGGATTTCACGTTTGCCAGCATGGGCTGATCAGTTAGTTGACCTTGAGATTTCATTTCCCACCAGGAAAATCCATGGCTGTGATTGGCTGCTGTGTATTAATAGTGTGCTATTTTCTTAACTGTCCCAAGGACGTTTCTATCATGTATAAATAAACGAGAGTTGTGTGCTTGATTGTATTGTGTGATTGCTGGGTGTTTGTAGAATATACTTTCTACGCTTACAAAGCCTTTTTACTTCAGCTTGGGATTGAAAGTAGCCTGCCATGTCGGTAACTGTCGACTACCTGGTTGGGGTCCGCGAGATGATAATAATCGATGGTTAAAGACCTTGAATGAAATGGCTCAAAATCGTTCGCAATGGCGCCAGTGCATTTATTCTTTGTGTTCTCTCAAATCCTAATCTTCTGTATTCTCCAACCCCTCTAGTTTTGACTTTCTAAACTTTTCTCATTTAATCATACTTCTTGAATAATATCTTTTAATCCCAACCTCTCCGATTACTTCTAATACCCTTACTAACTCTTCTACTATTGGATTTGAATTGACAATTACATCTCTTTGCTGCTGTGGTATGGCAACGTGAACTGATGTACTTAAGTACGAAGTTCTACGTTGCAACTGATTGACTGAAAAAGTAGCCTACCTGGACGCTGGTAATTGTCTCGTTCGCGTTTATCGACTAAGGTAAACTCGTATTAGCCTCAAGCATACTTAGTGACAAACATAAAACCTACAACATCCACATTAATAATATTTAATAGAGCATATATATACATACCTATCTTACTTTCTTCCCACTCTCTCTCTCTCTCACACTCTTACTCAACGTAAATTCATGTATTTTCTCTTCTCTGTTCTCCCTTTTATTTTCCAAACAGAATTTACATGGTCAGTGAGCGTTCGTTTTAAACCAAAAGATTATACAAGTAGTAGTACTACTACTTGTTCACTCCTATCGAATCATCATAATTCATCCCAGTGTTATTTATGTTTAACAAATACAGAATTATTATTAATACAAGGTGATTTACATCGACCGAAATTAATTATTTTAGTAAGTTGAAAAAAAAAACTATTTTCAAATTTTTATGATTTTATTTTTTCTTGAACAAAACAGCTTACTTCTCATCGAGCATAGACCGCCGACTAGCGCATTCTCTGACTCATTCTGTTCTAAAGTTCTCCAGGCTCAGTTCTATCCAACTGTGTTATGCATTGTTTGTATATCTCAGCATGATGTGTTCTCTGGTCTCTCTTGCTCGCTCGCTCTCCCTGTTTTCGTTTGACCTTTGAGGGTTCACTTAGTGTGGCTAATGATTTCTGCAATGTATATCCTATCCACCTTCAGCTACTTTTTCTACATTTCTTCCTGATCCATTGGATGTTCTATCGCACACTCAACAACAAATGCAAGAGAAGACGACCAGTCAGACTTCAACTTCATCGACTATGAGAAAGGATTCGATAGCGTGGACAGGAAATTACTGTGGAGACTTCTTCGACACTACGGTGTGCCTGAGAAGATAGTTAATATCATACGGAATTCTTATGATGGATTCAACTGCAAAATCGTACACGAAGGACAGCTAACAGACTCCTTCGAGGTGAAGACCGGTGTCAGGCAAGGTTGCTTACTCTCACCCTTTCTCTTTCTCCTGGTCATCGACTGGATTATGAAAACGTCAACATCTGGAGGGAAGCACGGTATCAACTGGACAGTTAGGACGCAGCTGGACGACCTGGACTTCGCAGATGACTTGGCTCTTCTATCGCACACATAACAATAAATGCAAGAGAAAACGACCAGTCAGACAGCAGCCTGAGCAGTAGTAGGTCTCAACATACTAAAAGAGAAAAGCAAAATTCTGCGATACAACACAACATGCACCAACCAAATCACGCTTGATGGAGATGCCTTGGAGGACGTTGACACCTTTACATATCTTGGCAGCATCATCGACAATCAAGGTGGATCTGATGCAGATGTGAGGGCGCGGATCGGCAAAGCAAGGGCTGCATTTCTACAATTGAAAAATATCTGGAACTCCAAACAACTTTCAACAAAAACCGAAATCAGAATTTTCAATACAAAAGTCAAGACAGTTCTACTGTATGGAGTGGAAACTTGGAGAACTACCAAAGCCATCATCCAGAAGATACAAGTGTTTATTAACAGTTGTCTACGCAAAATACTTCGTATTTGTTGACCAGACACTATAAGCAACAACCTACTGTGAGAGAGAACAAACCAGATTCCAGTGGAGGGGGAAATGAGGAAGAAGCGGTGGAAGTGGATAGGACACACACTACGAAAAGCACCCAACTGCGTCGCAAGACAAGCCCACACTTGGAACCCTCAAGGTCAAAGGAAAAGAGGAAGGCCAAGGAACACATTACACCGAGAAATAGAGAAAGATATGAGAGGAACGAACAAACATTGGAAAGAACTAGAAAGGGAAGCTCAGGACATAGTTGGTTGGAGAAAACTGGTGGGCGGCCTATGCTTCATTGAGGGTAACAGGCGTAAGTAAGTAAGTAAGTAAATAAGGATGACATCATTACATGTTTATATCATACCATTTATCATAGTTTGGATAGAATGAACTGGATACAGTCGTTAGTGCAGCGCAAGAGGTGCGTTTCTTTCTATCTGACTGACACTAGTCAGCTCGGTGTGTCTGCATTCTAGGAGTGATACGATTTCGGTATCAACGAACGGAACGTACAAACAACATCACAATACGATCAAAAATCTAAGCTAATTCTGTACAGCTAAACGTAACTAATAAAGGAAGAAGTCTAGAGTGAAGAGGAAGAATATCTAACCTACAAACAGCCTCGAGCAAATAAGTCAATAAGTATTTAATTCATGTGAAAGAGTCACAAAATGACGTACTACAAAAGAATTATGAAATAATTTTGTCTAAGATTTTTTTCAGGTGTTAACATTGTTACGCATGCACGTAATCACGTCAACTTGATATAATTGAACTATAGCGGGTTTACCTAGTCAGAAAACGAGAGAGAGAGGATCGAGGTTACGGCGACACAACATGCTACTCAAATCCGATTATCCCAACCCCCATACTGAGTAGAAATAAGAAGACGTGATATGAAGTAGAACCTGTATTCTACAAGCATCCAGAAAGTACGAGGTCCGAATTGAGAAGAGAATCAGGATCCCTGACTAGGGATCCGAGACCGAGCCCTGGTCGTGGTCATAAAAAGTTGCACATAATGCGTATTTATACATTTCGGTCGAATAGGAAACAGCATCGAAGTTTGTGACATTGACAGTTAAGACGACCAATAGGAAGTAACATTTGAAATGACATTGATAGTCATGACAACCAATAAGAAAGAACATTTGAAATACAAACTGAAAGGAATAAGTGGTGTTTTTTGTCACAGAAATTTGACATTCCAATATCTACAAATAAATTCTAAATTATTGAGTAGTTCATCTAGCTAATGAAGCTTGTCGTCCTATTCGACACAAGGTTTGAACATTATAAGCTCCAATATGTGATTTAGTACGGGGTTTCAAAAGACCAGGAATAATGTTTTGGGAGTTCAAACCGTTTACTTCAGTGGCACGAGATGACAGACGATCGAAATAACAATTATAAAAACAAGAAACTCTGTTAGGGACTTTAGATCCCCAGAACTCACTTGAATGCGGTGTTAATTTTTGATTTTTTGGTTTTGCGCATGGGCTGACTAGGTGACCTTGAGATTACATTTCCCACCAGGAAAATCCTTAACTGTCATTGGTTGATGGATTATTTTAGTACGACTCTATTTTCTGACTCTCCCAATGGCGTTTCTATCATTATATCAATATACTTGATTTGAGTGCTTAGACATCTCAATCTTTCTGGGTGTTTGTAGAATACACTTTCTGTGTCTTGTCAAGATTTCTTCCTCTACCTAAATGGGGCATTGTGATGCTCGGATTAGAATAACCTATCTTGTCACTGAATCATTTGTCTTCACTCGCATTTACCGATGAAGGTGAATTCGTAATAGCAATCAAACATATCAACTACTGACGTGCATAACAAACTCTATCATGAAATTATTGAAACTCAGAGAATATGATTGTACTCATAGTTTTCTTTTATTTCGCATGATAAAATCAACTCCGTGAATTGATCAAGTTAGATATTAACGTCGTTGAATGCCGGCCTAGTGGTCCGATAGTTAAGCGTTCGCGCACAAGACCGAAGGTCCTGGTCTCGAATCCTGCGGGGTGCAGGAGTCGTGGATGCGCAGTGCCACTGATGAGTCCCATACCAAGACGAAACGGCCGTCCAGTGACACTTCCATGTTTCTAATGGTGGTCTAACATTGATTGATTCATGGTTTCAAAATTGTGTAACTTAACAATCTCCACAACAACGCCATAACACAAATTACCTGTGCTCACTAGTGGCTAGCTTCGTGAGGAGAATCTTCTCCGAGTTCTAGTGGTGGGAAGACGTGAGACCAGTGAAGTTCACAACCTGTTCGAGTGTAGACAGTAACTACTACTACTACCGAAGACTGTGTATGAGGTTGCGCAACTCCATGAATTTGATCAAGTTAGACATTACTAACACACCGTTAGATACCGGCTCAGTGGTCCGATAGTTAGGCGTTCGCCTACAATATTTTATTTATATTTTATCTTATTCTTATTTATCTTTCTTTGAATAATTACTTTTTTGTTCGATCTTCTCTTAAATCAAGTATCAATTTATACGTCAATGTGTAACACGTCGTGATGGTCAATTTCGTATCTGCACTGGACGTGCATCACCAATTGGTGAATGTGAAATTATTTGTCAATTAACTGATTATACGGAGGCAATTTATGTGCATGAACAATGTACACGGTGAGATGATGATGATGATTATTATTTGAGATGTTTGTTTTTAAAAAAAATTTTGCCTACTTACAAATTCGATGAGGAATTCAATAATAGTGTAGGTGTTGTGAATAATAAACGTTAGAGAGTTGTGAATAAGTTCAAAGGTTAGGCTTTGGCGTACAGAAGCCCGAAGGTCCTTGGGTTCGAATCCTCTGAGTGGCACTGTTGATGAGGAGACCCATACCAGGGAGAAACGGCTGTCCAGTGGTTTCATGTTTTTAATGTTGCTCTAACAATCATTCATTCATCGTTTCCATGTTTAAAAACAACACTCTCCATAATGGTCAGTCAGTTGCAACGTAGAACTTCGTATGTAAGTACATCAGTTCAGGTTGCCATACCACATTAGCACACAGACGCAACTGTCACTTCAAATCCAAGAGTGAGAGCAATAGTATAAGTATTAGCAGTAATGGAGAAGATTAGGGAGCGAAGATATGATTCGAGAAGTATAATTCAGTGAGATAAATTTCGAAGGAGAAAGATAGAGATGATGAGGAACTCAGAATGTTAGAATTACCGAGAACACAGAGAGTGGATGCACCTGCGCCATTGCAAACGATTCTGAGCCATATCATTCAAGGTCCTTAAAAATGTCACATCTCACTCTACCTCACGGATTTCCGTCTCCGGCGGTAAGGGTGCCTACTAAGAGCATTTGAAGAGCAGAACTAATACTCGAAAAACCCTTCATAAAAAGGCCGTGCGTGACCGGCCTCAAGCAGTTGTCTCTTGGGCTCTGCGGTCACACCCCCAGGTCGTTAAGACCAACTTTCGGTATTGTGCGCGAACGCTTAACCATCGGACCACTGACCCGCTATCTAACGCTGTTAATGTCTAACTTGATCAATTCACGGAGTTGCGAAACCTCATACACAGTCTTCGGTAGTTACTGTCTACACTCGAACAGGTTGAACTTCACTGGTCACGTCTTCTCACTAGAACCCGGCCCAGTGGTCCGATGGTAAGGCGTTCGCGCACAATACCGAAGGTCCTGGGTTCGAATCCTGCGAGGTGCAGGAGTCGTGGATGCGCACTGCTGAGGAGTCCCATACCAGGACGAAACGGCCGCCCAGTGCTTCCAAGTTTCTAATGGTGGTCTAACATTGATCGATTCATGGTTTCAGAATTATTTTTTCTGGTTAACGTTATTTTTAGCGAGTTAGTGTTCTGTGGGATGAGGTCATTAATCCCACGCTCAACTTTCCTCCTTTATCCGAGGTTGGGGACTGGCAGTATCCTTTCGAGGGGCTCCAGTTAAATAACTAGTCTGATAGTTTGAAGGTTAAGTGATCGATCACTCGTGAACCACCACATCGTCTGAACTCGATTCCCCATGATGGATGAAGTCTTGTGTGTATATGTATATACCGTTAAGGAATTCCATATTCCAACACAAAATAGTTGTTCAATGGTTTCCAAGTTTTTACTCTCTATATCACCATTCAACAAATTTCATAATGTCAATCCGAACAACTAAAATCAATAAATAATTTTCATGCGGATAATTTGAATCCGTAAAAAATGTGTATGTTTATTTAGTTATTTAGTAGTAAAATAATTTTGCGTGAATATGTATCAAATGAAATGCATTATGTCATTAAACAAACAACAACTTCAACTTGTTTTCATTGAAAGAAAATCTTCTTTTCATTGATGTTGTTATTTACTAAGTTTGTGCAGTTGTATATATCGTTCATCGTAGGCACTGAGTACACATTTCATGTACACCTACCTACATTAACATTTGCTCTAGTCAGTTAGTCAGTTCGATATAACGTAGAACTTCGTACATACCTACCGCCATAGCACAGGGATGCAAGAGTCGATTTTAATACCATATTGGTGGAGGTAGCAGAAGTATGAGCCCTTAATCGGATAGATTAGAGTTTGAAGATATTATTCAAGGAGCATAAGCCATTAAAATAAAGCTGAAAAGAGCAAGATGAAGATCATGAAGAGAATGGATGTACTTATGCCAGTGCAAAAGATTTTGAGCCATGACATCCAAAGTCTTTAACCATAGGTTACAATTGTCTCACGGACTCCAACCAGATAGTCTACACCTACTAACATGGCTTAGTCCATTTGCATAGTGACTTCAAGAACTTGT